>PVJS01011525.1:0-14976 GCA_004027185.1 Glis glis | reverse complement strand
TGCCCCTGGGTTCAATCCCCGGTACTGCAAAAAAGAAAAAATAAAATAAAAAGAAAAGCATGCACTAGATTGCTTGCCCCTTTCAGCCAGGCTTGTGTGGAGCAGCAGTATGCACACAGGCTATTTCAGGGAAAAGTGAGTTTTACTGATCCATGTCAGTAAATGTGCGTGTTTATTTTAACAGTCCAACATGAAGCTTTACATTTAAAATACTAACTGTACCAAAACACTATTTTTATATACTATTTTTAACACAGAGGTCTTTTTGTATGCAATATTCGCCACAAGTTTGTGATTTTTGCCTGAAGCTACAACTTAGTTTTCCTCCCCAAACAATCTCTCCCTTCCTATACCACACCTCTAAATTCAACCTACAATGAGTTTGGGCATTTACATAACATAGGCTGTTCCCTATTTAATTTGCCAATCCAAGTCTTTTATTCCTAATCTTAAAATGCTTCATTTAAAAAAAAATTGAAAAGAATAAATGCATGGAAATGGAAAGAGCCCTACAGTGTTATGGGTAGGCAGATACAAAAGACATCTGTGTAGTAGTAATCCAGGAATCAGATTACTCTCCTTGTCCTTATTTTTTCAAGGATGGTAGAAGGAATGGGTGTAACCATGGAAATGTTCTTTCCAAAAACACAAATCTTAAACAAAACCCCAGAGCCTAGAAATGCAGGAAACCAGAAGGGCCAGCCTTCCAACAGAGAACTCAGCGTCACCATGACACAGAAGAGCTAAAAAGAAATCCCTTCCAAAACAGAGAAAAGTGCTAAAAGACAGTCTTTCCCTTTTACCCCAGGAAAATATCTTTTATTCTGTAAAATACTTACTACAGACATGAACTATGTGTCTAAAAAATTTTAAGGACTATTATTCAGTAGCTACATTCAGTCATTTTCTGTGGATAATCGTGGTGTGGCATTTAAATCCTAAATTAAAACTGGGTGCTCCTTATCTGCTGGTTGAAACAGGAGTAGTCCTATTGCGGCGCATGGATCTATCTTGGACTAAACCTAAATGGAAACAACTAAAATTTGCACAAATTCATGTAAAATCAACAGTCTCTTTGGCCAAAGAGGCTGGAGTGTAGACTAACAACACTGAAATTAATTAAACAAATATTTATAATATGCCTCATATGCTAAGCACCATTAAGTGCTAGGCAAATGGCAGCCAACAAAAACAGACAAGACCTCTAATGTTATAGCATTTATGTCTAATTTGGTGACCAATTATTAAAGTAAAAGGGACAATTGTATGTAGTGTCATCTTAAGTAGTGAGAAGGAACTAAAACAGGGCAGTGAGATGAAGGGGACTTGTTAGGGGTGGGAGGTTAAGGCTGGAATGTCAGTAAGAGCGAACCATGCACAGATCTGGAAGGAGAGAGCTCTAGGTGAGACAGGGACCCACCGTAGGAACAAAGGGCATCATTAGGGCCAGGATACCCAAAACAGGAGATTCCCAGGGCCCTTAACATGATAAATGTCATGATTTGAGCTTTCTTCTCCCTACCTCTGTGTTCTCTGAACAGCTACAGCACATTGTCTTTATCACAAAGCAGAGCTGTTTACAGAGGATGTGACATGGATATGAAAAACTAATTTTTCAGTAGCCGAGGAATTTGAGTGATTGAGAGCATCCAAAAAAAAAAAAAACCTTAGGCAGTTAGTGGAATTAGGGTATAATTAAGAACATTCAGAATGGTAGTTGGGGGGGGTCTGGGTCTAATTTCATGTATAGGTGTGACTACAGTGATTGTAAATGGAAATTAAGTAATTAATGTATATATACTCTGTTAGGAGGCTTAAGGAGAAACAGATGCTTAGCCTAAAAAAGCATTTCTCAGAGTGGATTTCCTGTGAGGTCAGTGTCTAGGGTCTGAAATTTGAAGCATGAAGTTTTTTTAATTGAAAAAAAAGAAATAAAAACTAATTTTGCTTTGGATTGAGGAACTGAACTGGCTTTCCTCAAAAGTTACAAGTATCCTCACAGCTGAGAACAGTGGCACACGCCTGTAATCCCAGTACTTGGGAGGCTGAAACAGGAAGATCACAGGTTTGAGGACAATCTCAGCAAGTAGTGAGACTCTCACCAACCTAGTGAGACCGTGTTTAAAAAATAAAAACAAAATAGGACTAGGGGTACGGCTTGGAGGTAGAATGCCCCCGGGGTTCAACTCCAGTACCACAAAAAGAAAAAAAAGAAGAAGAAAATATCCTCACAGGAAAAGAAAACAAAAAACAACTCTCGAAATGTATCTAAAACCAATTAACATTCCTAAACCTTAGTCCTCCTTGCTAAGAGCCCTTTCACATGAATAAAACTAGTTCTTCCCTGTGTGGTAGGGACCAATCTGACACTCTTGGTATGTCTCCCTTCTGCTGGAGCAAGATAGCCCGTTAAGGCATCTTGTTCCTGTCGCAGTTGTGCCTCTGATTCTTCTGATGGAGAGCACAAGGACCCACCGAGCTGGCATCATAGCCAGAGGAACAAAAAGTGCAATCGTTTTGAGACAGGAATAAGCTCAGAGACCTTCAATAAAGAAACAGTAGTGCATCTGAAACTTAAAGAGTAGGAAGGACAATTTAGAGAGGACCAATCATATAGGGCCTTAGAGGCCACAGAACAGAGTTTGGATTTTAGTTTTCATATAAGAAAACACTGATGGAGTTTTGCTCTGATTAATATTTTGAAACATCACTTTGCTGTTTTGTAGGAAAAGGAATAGAAGCAGACACCAAGTAGGAGATTTGGGTGGTAGCGTTAGGTATCTAGCTAGCTATGAGCAGGATGGTGGGGGGGACAGTGATTGCTCTGCCCAGCTGTGGTCAGAGACTTCCAGCCTATTACATTGCAGCTTTAGATTTCCCACATGACATAATCGTTGGGCATCGCACTAAGCCAAGTTGCGAAACCCCAAAGTAATCACCCCAAATTACTATGCCTGAAGAGGGGTGAAATTTCTGGACTCACCACGCGACAGACTGGACCTCCCTTCTCTCCTTTACTCTGCTCCCAAACTACTACCCAATAAAGCCTTTCATGCTTACCCTATCTACATAGGTCCCCCAAATGAAAACTTTCCTTTGGGGAGACAAGAACCAAGGGAAACTCATGACCCTGTAACAGTAGAAGTGAACAGTAAGAAGAAATTTTATAATATATACATATTTTATAGTAAAGTAAACAGACTGGCACTTGCCTTCCTTTAATCTAAATTAATTAGTTGAGGAAAAGAACATCTTTGCAGGAGTGGGAGTGGGCTGACCTCAGCCCTTACAATTACATTAAACTGGTGGCAACAGATCTCACAAACCAAAACAAACAATTCTGCTCCTAAGGGCCTAGAAGGCACAACTTGGAAATTTATAATAATAAGTTCACAGTCATTTCATAAATGCTTAAAAAAATAAAAAACCCAACAACAATAAAAAATCAAAACACATTCTGAAGGTTTGGATAAATAAAATTTTCATGAGGTTTTTTTTTAAATAATCTTTGCAACAAAGCTGCTGATTGAATGCTAGTAACTACTATGAGTTGAAAGCAAGAGGTCAGATTATGAAACATTTAAGAGGCGAAATTCTAGTCAAGACTGAGAAAATATGAAATACAGTAAAAAAGATACATGTATGTTTTAGGAGGATACATAAAGAAAGAACATAAAGAAGTATAAGATAGAACAGCATTGGAGGCTTGTTATGAAGAAGTGTTTATAATGTCATACGGCATTAATTTCAAAAATATCCAGAGAATTTTTTTTCCAGGCCTAATGCCTGAGAAACTTGTAGTTCTCCTAAGTAACTGCTTTGCTTTTATGATACATGTTCTGTAAGCCTTACAAATAACCATACTTGCTTGCTTATTTGCCTCTTCTTCCTCCTCCTCCTCATTTTGTTTTTACTTCTTGGCACCTCTGAAACATTTTGGAGTCTAACTGATGCCATGCATAAGTATATTATTCTTAGTTGGGAGCTTTGATAATAGCACGTTGGTTCAGGGCATGAAATTCAGAGCTCTTCTATTTAATAACCATGTGACCATGGGCAAGTCACTTACCTATCTATGACTTGTTTTCTCAACTGTAAAATGGGGATACTAATACGTACCTCACAGAATTGTTTTGAGAACTAAATGAGTAAATATACATAAAGCACTTGAAACAGTGCCCAGCACACAGTAACCACCATTGTTAATCCAGACTTTTTTTTTACTGTAAAGAAATAGACCAGGCCAATCTTCCCTTTCCAATAAAAATAAGGCAGTTGCATGAATAAAAACAAATAAGTTGTTCAGGGAAATGCAGAAAATAGAAAATATATTTCTTCCTTCTTTTCTTTTTCCTCTTCCTCCTTCTTTCTCTCTCTCTCTCCCCCCTCCCTCTCCTGCCTTGGGTAAATGACGGACACCAATGGAAGCGACAGAGCCACAGGGAACATTAAAAATGACCAGAGGAAAAGAATCTGCTTTTATTGTTATCATTTTATTATTTTCTGTTTATGACAGAGCTGACTGAATCAACTAATTTTACTAACTTACACATAAAATAAAGAGATGTTTTAGAATAGAAAGAAATAACCATTACAACTGAAGTGCTGATGCATTTGTAACAGTTAAGGACTTTTCCATGGATTTTTCCCCTTTGGAAAGCTTGAAGTGCCAAAGAAAAATATACTGGAGCCAGTTTCTTTCTTTCTTTTAAAATATGGATTCCGGCACTGAAAGTAATTAGTAAGAAATGATCTCTCTACATTTCACATCGACAGCCAAACCTAAATGGAGTTTGAGACAATGAAGCTTGAAATATGTGGTATGCTCAATTAGTGAACACATTGCCAGAGATCTTTGAGTCATTTGTGACAGTCAGTTTGCATAAGGATGTCAATCATTTTTGTAGAGGTGAACAAAAGCCAGCAACTGCTGGGTATTTCAAAATTTTTGTCAACAATCATTGAACAAAAGTTACAGCACAAAGGTTATTACTCAGGAAACTTCTTTAAAATTTGGGATTTTCCTTTATATTACCATAAAATTTAAATGAACGATATCTCCTCCACTTTACAGTTAAGACAATTTATAGTGAAGGTGGTTTTAAGAACTACTTCCGTGATGTTAGATAAAAGGCTTGAGAATATACATCAAGAACAAAAGGAATGGAGAGAAGGGTTTTCAAGTGACACAAAGAATGTGACATGGCAGACACACAGAGGCATGCTGTTAGCATGACTGTGTCCCCCAAGATGCATGTGTTGGAAGCTTAATCCCCAATGAAGTGTTGGGAGGTGGGGCCTAGTGGGAAGTGTTGCTGTGACGAGGGCTTCACCCTCGTAAATGGATTGATGATGATTTTACAAAAGTGTGACAGGGACCAGAACAGGGAACAAAATGGTAGATAAACAAAGGGGGGGGGTATTAATAATCTATTGGTAAAAGTCTTTCCTACTCCCTGACTCTTAGAATGCATGGAATGTGCTTTTTCCTTCCCTTACTATTCTTTTTTTTTTAATTTATTGGTGCATTGTAATCATACACCTTGATGGGTTTCAGGGTGGTAAAAGTATACATGCACACGTCAGTCAATTAGCCCTCCCCAGTTCTCACTCCTTATCTTGCCTTACTATTCTTAATCAAAGCTTGGTGCAAGGTCATGCTAAAAGAGTCTCTTCCACAAGAAACTCCAAACTGAGGATCAATAAATGGGATGGCATCAAATTAAAAGGCTTCTGCACAGCAGAAGTCTGAAGAGAAAGCCTAGAAAATGGAAGAATCTTTGTCAGCTGCTCTTCTGATAGAGGACTAATATCTAGTATAAAGAACTCAAAAAACTTAAAACCAAAGCCGGGCGTGGTGGCGCACGCTTATAATCCCAGTACTTGGGAGGCAGAGACTGGAGGATCCGGGTTCGCGGCCAGCCTCAGCTACTTAGTGAGGCCCTCCGCAACTTCGTGAGACCCGGTTTGAAAATAAAGTATAAAAAATAGGGCCGGGGGTGTAGCTCGGAGGTAGAACGCCCCTGGGTTCAATCCCTGGTACCGCAAAACAACAACAACAACAAAAAACTTAAAACCAAAAAACAACCCAAGGCCTAAAAGAATGATCATAAGAATACCAAACCCTTTCCACCCTAGCCTCGAGAAGAAAGGCTGGACCATTGCTGTGTTCCTAGGCAGTTTTGACTACTCTCCATCAGGACTGTGCCCTTCACCTGGAGGTAAGCCCCCTCCCCCATCAAAAGGGCCTCAGGCTGCAAGTTCCATCTCCTATTTTCTCTCCCTTTTCTGCCTTCATGCATTCCCTTGACCTTGGACTTCTCAGCCTCTGGAATTGTAAGAAGTAAATTTCTGTTCTTTAGAAACAATCCTGTCTGTGGTATTCTATTATAGCAGTACGAGACAGACATGCTCAGATTCCCCTTCTAGAAAGAACTTGGCTGCCAGCTGTAGGGAGGGAGTTCAGTGGTCAGGAACTTGAGTGTTTGTCTCCGTTGCAGAAAGACACCTTGCTCAGGACTGCCCACACAGGGTAACTGGGAAAGGAGTAGGCATAAAGTCTTGGACATTTTGGTCTGATGTGGGAAAACTATGACAAGCAATATGAATTCTAGAGACATTATTGGTCCAGCACCACAGCTCTACTTCTTGTACTCCACTTCCTCACTCCTTTTAAAAGCACTGATCCCTAAAACTCAGAGTCGGCTTTTGGAAAACCTAATCTGTGCCAGTGACCATCTTATACTGTTAAGTGAGAAATGTAAATTCTAGAATAGTATGTGTTGTATAGTACAGTACCAATTTAATAAAAATGAACATTGCCATACATGGGAAAAACTATGGACACTTTTAAACAAAATTTTAACTGTGGCTATCATTGGAAGAGTGGCATCACAGGGGACTTTCTGCTTCTACTCTATACCTTTGGAAAAGACCATAGACTATAGCAGGACTCAAACTGTGACAAGTGGCCCAGGGCCAACAATTAATAACTAGGCTATCACTAATACCTCACTTATGTGAGATAATCTACCGTGCAGTACAAAAACGATGTTAGACCATGTAAGACAGTTTAGAAACAAGGTAAAATTGTAGCCACGCCCTCAGTTTGCCCCTACTCTTGGAAGATTTCTATTAAGTTTACAATATGAGCCAATCTCTGCTATGAGATTACAAGAATGAAATCATGCTGGTCCTTTGCTGCCCTCTTGTGGAAGATATAGACAGATACACAAAAATTCCCAGCTAATAACTGTAGTCTCACTTTGCCATAACTAAATGATTTCAGGTGTACCTGGCTTTACATGATAAGAGGAGTTTCTAGAACAATTTTTAAGTGGTACAAAATGAACGCAGAATTGAACTGAAAGCTTTATCTACTGAACCTCTAGCTTGATTTTATACCAATAGCTTGATTTTATAAGAATACTGATTTAGTTAAATAACTAGTCACCCTCTGATTTACTCTGTCATATACAGATATATATATATATATATATATACATATATATATACACATATATCACATTTATTTAAAATTACAAAATTGCATCATGTAGCCTATTTAAAGTTGTAAATATCACAATAAAGTTGTAAATTCATAAATGTCCTCATCAAAACTTTTCAGTTTTATCACCTGTTTCAAGCACCTTTGCCTTTTTAAAAAATGAAATCTAACAAATCATCAAAGTGAATGCTTTGGTTCAAGTTTCTTCTAATCTCCCGCTCTTTATGTAGTCTCTGTTGGCTTTCATCATAATCTCTCTCGGAGAGACTGAGTGACTTGAACTTTAACACAGACAGGGCCTGATCAATCCTCAACAAAATCCGTGAAGAATTTGCTTGATGTTTTAATGTTATCCTCCTAGGTATTTCAGTTTTGACCAGGCTGTTAATAATTAAAGTCCACAATCTTCTGAGCTCAAACAGTATTGCTGTTTATGGCTAAACAGCAATAGGAATTGTTTTACTAACTCATGGATCAATGGTCTTCCGAGGATGATCTTATGTAAAGTCATTTCCTCTGGCTCTCCACTGGAATGGGGTGTTTAGATCCCTAGATTTAGACTTCACCTGGCTCTCTGCCAGATCTGGGAAAGGCAACAGACATCACTGATATGTGTGCTATATAACATTCCCAAATATTGGGTAGATACCAAAAATGTTACTCCTACATATTAGGTAGCTACTACAAAAATTAAAAACCAAAATAATGTTGTATTCACCAAAACATTTCCTGGATCCCCCAGTAGCTCTATTGTGATCACCCATGCCTAGTTCTTCAAGGGCTTTGCTACCAATGTCTTCTTTCCTATTTTCAATGATAACACACTACTTCAGGCTCTTCTTATATTTATTCATCAAATACTATATTTCTTGAGCACCTAGTACTATGTACAAGCACTTTTAAGACCTACATATGAATGGAAAACAAGAGACACTATGTAATCTTATGTACCTTATAGTCTAGTAAAAGAAAACAAAAACCAAGTAAACATGCAAAGAAATATACTGAAACAGTCTGACAAGGCTTTATTGGGGAAAATAACAAGTTGCTTTAAGAAAGGCACAGGAAAGCCAGTGTTAAACCTTGTAATCCTAGTACTTGGGAGCTGAGACAGGAGGATCACAGGTTTGAGGCCAGCCTCAACAACTTAGCAAGACCCTCAGTAACTTAGCAAAACTGTTTCAAAATAAAATTTATGGCTCAGCATGGTGGCACACGCCTGTAATCCCAGCACTTGGGAGGCTGAGACAGGAGGATCAAGGCCAGCTTCGTCAAGACTCTCAGCAACTTAGTGAAACTCTTGCCTGGCATGGTGGCACATGCTTGTAATCCCAGTACTTGGGAGGCTGAGACAGGAGGATTGCAGGTTCGAAGATAGCCTCAGCAACTTAGTGAGACCATCTGCAACTTAGCTAGACCCTGTTTCCAAATAAAAATTAAATAGGGCTGGGGGTGTAGTTTGGAGGTAGAATGTCCCTGGGTTCCATCCCTGGTACCCCCCCCCAAAAAACACACACAATTTTTTTTTAAATAGGGCTGGGGTTCTAGCTCAGAGGTAAACCGCCCCTGGGTTCCATCCCCAGTAACAAACAAACAAACAAAGGCATATTTCTATTAGGGCCAGTGCAAAGGCTGCCATTGGGAGAAGGGCTCTCTGTGGTACTGACATTTAAGCCGACCCTTGAAGAATGAATTGTAGTAATCAATATGAAGAGTGAGAAGAGAGAAATCCAGGCAGCAGAAACAGCAAAAACCCTAAGCTTCAAGGTAGGAAAAAGCATGGCATGTTTTAGGATGAGCAAGAGGACAGTGTGGCTAAAAGATGAGACTGGAAAACAGGCAGGGCTTAAATCAAGACCTTACAGGCCATGGTAAGAAGTTGGACTTTATTTGAAGCGCTACAGAACCATTAAGTGATTTTAAACAGGAACATGACATGATCTAACTATACTTTTAAAAGCTTACTTCAGTTTCTGGGCAGAGAAGAGTTTGGAGCACAGCAAAGGCAGAAGCAGAGAAATCATAAAAGAAGCAACTGCAGGAATTCTAAAAAGATAGAGGCTTGGATTAAAGTGGCGATAATGAACTGGGAGACAAAAGATGAATTCAGTATAGTGGTAAAATGAATAGAACTTGATGATGGAGTAGATATAGATGGGTTTGAGCAACTGAAAAATGAAGGTGGTATGTACTGAGATAAGAAAGGCAGAAGGAGCCAGCCAGTATAGTGAGGACAGGGAGTAAGAATTTAGTTTTAGACATGTTCAGTGTAAGATTTCTGTGAGATATTCAAGTAAATTTGTCAAGTAAGTCAGCACATAATTGACAAAATAATGATGGATGAAATCACTTAAAGAGAACATAGAAGTAAAGAGGATTGGGACTAAGCCAAAGACCCATACAAGAGGGGTCAGTAAGTACTGACTTAAAGAAACCTAACAGGCCTTGCTGGGTCTCCCCACTCAGTCTCTTAGTACTAGATCTGACCCTTTTTGTCCAGTCACATTTCTATATGGTTGTCCGTGCTTTCATCATGCATATACAATGAAGTCCTAAGAAAACCCCAAAAGGACAGGTTCAGAGAGCTTTCAGGTAGCTGAACCTGTGGAGGCTCCTGGAGGCTGGTGTACCAGTGAGGGCCTGGAAGCTCCATGCCCCTCACCACGTACCTCACCCTATGCAACTCTGCATGTGTACACTTTGTAATATCCTTCGTACTAAATCAGCAATCAAGTATTTCCTGAGTTCTGTGAGCCACATGAGCAAATTAATAGACCCTAAGGACGGGGCTGTGGTTATCCCTGCTTTATAGTAGGTTGGTAGGAAGCACAGGTACAACAACCTAGGGTTTATGATTGACATCTAAAGAGGAGGGGCAGCCTTGGGGACAGAGACCTCAACCTGTGAGATCTAACCTCAAGGTAGATAGTGTCAGAATTGAACTGGAGGACCTCCAGTGATGCCTACTGCAAAACTGACAAATCCACATAGATAGGGTGTCAGAAGTGTGTTGTGAGAGTATAGGAAAAACTGAGTTTGAGTCGGTTTTCCAATATCCTCAGGGCACTTCAATAATTTTTAAGGATATAAAGGGATCCTCAGGCCAGAACATTTAAGAACCACTGTCACTGGTTCAGGAGGATACTAAAAATAGCAAAGAAGGCTTGGAAGATGGTTGTGTGAGTATGAACACCTGATTTAGTA
The DNA here is from genome assembly GCA_004027185.1 of Glis glis. Taxonomy (NCBI): domain Eukaryota; kingdom Metazoa; phylum Chordata; class Mammalia; order Rodentia; family Gliridae; genus Glis; species Glis glis. The sequence goes on along the minus strand of PVJS01011525.1, from coordinate 4,265 downwards.
TGATGACTACAAAGGGAATGGATTAAATCTGAGATAATATGGATTAAGGATATTAGCAGCTGTCTTAGTCCATTTTGTGCTGCTACAAAAGAATACCAAACTGGGTAATGTACAAATAACAGAAGTTTGTGTTTTTATAGTTCTAGAGGCTGGGAAGTCCAAGATCAAAAGGTCACATCTGGTGAGGGTGTTCTTACTGCCACCATAACGTGGTGGAAGGCATCACAGGGTGAGAGAGCAAGAAAGGGCTGAATCTGCTTTTATAACAATCTCTAGCAATGATGAATCCACTTCCTTGTGCTGGCAGAGCCCACATGACCTAATCACTTCTTAAAGGTCCCACCTTTCAACATTGTTGCAATGGGGATTACATTTTCAACATATAAACTTTGGGGGACACATTCAAACCATAGCAGCAGGCCTAAAGATCTCTATTATACATTCAAAACAAAACAATACAAAAAAAATAGGATAAATGTAAAGAAGCCCATGAAATTTCTGAGATTTCTCTTACTTCAATGATCTCTTTGAAATATCAAAAAATAAAATCTCCCATCAACCCCATAAATTTTTAGATACCCTTTCTTTAAGATACCCACAAAGGCCAGGCATGGTGGCACAGGCTTGTAATCCCAGTACTTTGGGAGGCGGAGACCAGAGGATCCGGGTTCGCAGCCAGCCTCAGCGCTCTCTACTTAGTGAGGCCCTCCGCAACTTCGTGAGACCCGGTTTCAAAATAAAGTATAAAAAATAGGGCCGGGGGTATATCGCGGAGGTAGAATGCCCCTGGGTTCAACCCCAGTACTGCAAAAAAAAAAAAAGATACCCACAATATGTGCTTATGCTGTATATTGCACAAACAGGTTCCGTGCTACTCTAAGTAAGTCCATTGACCAGTAGTGCCAGCAACTCATAGGAAATTGCTAGAATTGCTGAAAGTCAGGCCTCACCCAAGACCTACTAAATTAGAATACACATTCTAACAAGTTAGTCTCCAGATGATTTTCACACTCAGTAAACTCTGAGAAGCACTGGAATACTATTGATCTTAAAGAATTAGTCATTGATAAATGCTAGATTCATAGAAAAGAAGTTCAAAGGACTAAGATGGGTGGTAATGATAGAGTTAAGAAATGACCCTTCTTTGATATTTACTTCAATTCTCTAGCATATAAAGTTCACATTTTATTTGTGAGTCTATCAGTCAGCATTTATTATCATAATGAAATACCTGGGACAGGTTAACTTTTTTTTTGGTTGTTGTTGTACTGGGGATTGAACACAGGGGCATTCTACCTCCGAGCTACACCCCCAGCCCTATTTTTTTTTTAATTCTTTATTTTGAAACAGGGTCTCACTAAGTTGCGGAGGGCCTCACTAAGTAGCTGAGGATGGCAGTGAACCGGATCCTCTGGTCTCAGCCTCCCAAGTACTGGGATTAAAAGCCTGCGCCACCATGCCTGGCGACAGGCTACCTTTTAAAGAGGTTTATTTAACTCATAGTTTTAGAGATGGAAAGTCCAAAAGGCATGGCACAGGCTCTGGTGAGGGTCCCGTGACAATGGTGAGACATGTGCAGGAGGAAGCATCACATCTCAAACCAGAAAGCAGAGAGGGAGGGGACAGTTTTGCTCCTTTTTATAACCACACTCTCTGGAGAACTACCAAGGGGTCATGTGAGAGCTACTCCAATCCCTTGAGGACATGCTCCCACTTAACCAAGGATCTCCTCCTGGGCCCTACTTCTTAAAGTTCTACCACCTCCCAATACTGCCACTTGGGGGACCAAGTCCTTAAACATTTAGACCCTTGGGAGATACTGAAACCATATTCAAACCATAGCAGTGATCCACATAAGAAAGTAAAACTAAGATATGTTTCCCAACTCTAGAATGCACACAGTATAATAGATTTTCAGGAACTATGCAATAAATTTTTAGAACCCATGCTTACGTTATTTACTGTGTTAAAAACTGATTAGAAGCCGGGCGTGGTGGTGCATGCCTGTAATCCCAGTACTTGGGAGGCTGAGGTAGGAGGATCACAGGTTCAAGGTTAGCCTCAGCAACTTAGCGAGACCCTGTTTCAAAAAAAAAATTAAAAAAGGGTTACAGGGTCTATCTCAGAGGTAGAATGCCCCTGAGTTCAATCCCCAGTACAAAAACAACAACAACAAAAAGTCAAAATGAGGTTCAGTGTAGGTCATGAGGATGGATTCTTTTTTGGTTGTTTGCCTGATTTTCATAAATGCACCAGAACTGCTTCAAAACAAACAACAAAAAGCTAAACTAGATTTTCATGGAATAAAGGAGAAAGTTAGGGCATGTTTTGTAATAAAGAAAAAGTCCAGTGCATCTTCCCAAATAGCTTCCAAGTCTGTCTAACCTAGATAGAGCAGCGTTAAGTATTATCTAAACGGTAATCTACATTCTTTGAATTGACATGAGCCAATCCATTTCTGCAAGATTTTATGACACTCGTTATTTTTCTTTGTAGCCTACGTTATGAGCCTTATTGAAGGCTTACTGTAATTGATGATGGCACTGTAGACTCGAAGGTTCAAATTTAATGACGTTCCACGGGAGGAACATAATTCAAAAATATCTTCAAATTATCTCTGTAATGTGCATCTTACTTGGAATACTACTGAAAAGGGAGCAAGCAAACATGGTAGGAGAAAATCGAGGCGTTCACAAATGCAATCTTGTCCCCAAAACCTTCTCTCTGGGCCAGTAAACTTTGTATTGTTTGCTGGCGGCGGGACGCCAAGTGAAGTGGTTTCCACGGTTTCTTTCAGCAAACACTGCCGACTACTGCTTTATCGAACGCGGCGTCCAATCAAGCCCGCCGGGGAAGCGGAAAGCGGCGAGGCCAAAGCTCCGGGCCTGGGCTCTCCCACCCACTTACTCCTTGGGGCCACCCGGGGCCCCCAGAAAACGTGGCCACAGCGCCGCCGCTGCCCTTAGGGCAGAGAGCGGGCTTGGGGCTCGTGGCCGGGAGGAAACACACCGGCAGCGCGGCGGGGTGTGCAGGCAGCGACCGGAAGAGGCAGGCTGCCCTCAGCCTGAGCGGGCGGCTTCAAAGAGCGGACAGCGACTACCGTGGACTACCGCGCGCCTCCAATCCGTCCACGCCTTCCCCGCAGGACGCAAGCACGCATGCGCCCCCCCCCCCAGGCCGCCAAAGACTTCCGGGGTTCTGGTTCCGCCGCTGAGCTGTCCCTTCCGCCGCGGTCCGCCTAAACGGCGCCTGCCGGGGGCCGCGTTCCAGAACAAAGGTTCCCAAGTAGGATTTAAGGCCGCAAGAAAGAAATGTCGGGCCTGAAGTTGGTCGCTTTCTAAACGTTTAATGATTAAACTGATTACGTTGATATGTGCTTTATTTTTAACTTCGCCTTTAAAAAAAACCTATCTTCCAAAACTACAACCTAGTTTGCTATCCCAATTTCTTTTTTTTTTTTGCGGTACTGGGGATTGAACCCAGGGGCATTCTACCTCCGAGCTACACCCCCAGCCCTATTTTTTATTCTTTATTTTGAAACGGGGTCTAAGTTGCGGAGGGCCCCACTAAGTAGCTGAGGCTGGCCGTGAACCCGGATCTTCCTGTCTCTGACTTCAAGTACTAGGATTACAAGCTTGCACCACCACGCCCGGCCTGCTAGCGTATTTTCTAAGTGTTTTTACTATGCTTTTTAAAAACGTGAATGGCTGGGGCAAGTCTGGAGTTGGCTTCAAAGTCACAATCTGGCATCAAAATGAACAATCTGAGCAGCTGTTATCCCACGTATTCTTCTCCACAATCGGAATGCTTAACCTCCACAAAAAGAAGGTAGACCAAAAGGGCACCTGGGAGATAACTGACTTTATGGTTGAGGACATTAAGACTGGCCTATCAGCTCTCCACTAATCAGCAACCAGGAAAAGACACATGGAAAAATTAGAATTTTCACCCATCTTCTGGGATCCAAATCGAACCAGCTTTCGGAATTGCACACACGGTACCAATATCCATTCCCCTCGTTACCCTCTCCAGCAGGCTTTGAGGATTAATAATTGCCCAGTTCCAACAATGACCACAGCTCCAGCCCAGCAAGTGACTCGCCCTTAATCTCAGCAGGCACCGCCCCCCGGTCCCGGAAGTTACGTCATGACTCTCTGCGCCCCATTCCCGGATGTAGGGTTTTATATCCGGATTCTCAGCGCGGACACCAGAGTACCGCTTTTCCCTACGCGCGTTGCACATGCGCGTCGGCTTTTTTTTTTTTT
>PVJS01011524.1:29132-45900 GCA_004027185.1 Glis glis | reverse complement strand
CCTCCGCGCTACACCCCCGGCCCTATTTTTTATACTTTATTTTGAAACCGGGTCTCACGAAGTTGCGGAGGGCCTCACTAAGTAGAGAGAGAGAGAGAGTTTATTCTTTATTTTGAACAGGGTCTCACTAAGTTGCGGTGGGCCTCACTAAGTAGCTGAGGCTGGCTGCGAACCGGGATCCTCCGGTCTCAGCTTCCCAAGTACTGGGATTACAAGCGTGCGCCACCACGCCCGGCAACCTCTGTTCTTTATAAATTACCAAGGCTCAGGTTTTCTGTCACAGCAACCCAAAACAGACTAAGACATAAGACTTGCAGTTATAATAGTCTGTGAACCCCAAGTATTCCAAAGAACTGAGTCCCCGTCCCCGCCAAACAGGGCTTACTCCTTTTCAAACAACTAGGAGGCGTTGGAACACAAATCTGAGCCCTTTGAGGGCGGGGGCTGGCTCTTGTTCATTTTACATCTCTAGGCATGAGATAATAAGTTCAGCAAATGTTTGTCAGATGAATAATACCCAGGGGTGATGCCAAACTCGACAGGCCTGTCCCCTGAGCATTCGGAGGCCCTGTGGAGTTGCCAGCCTCGGATCCATCGCCCAGCTGGTCTTTTCACAGCCTGGGCTCGGGCTTCTGAAGGCATCCAGGATGGGCCAACTTTGTCATGTTGCTTTTTAAATTTTCCATTAGAAAGAAGTCTGAGTGAACTAGGATCCTGATGACTGCCTCCCAGCCCCGGCTGCACCAGGATCTGCTGGGACGTAGCTGGTGGTTGTCCAGGCGCTGACCGGCCTGTTATGAAACCGGGTAACAGCGTCCAGCGGTGTGGGACGGCAGGCATCGGTGCATAAAGTGCTGAGCATAAACATTCCAAGCACCTGAGACAAGACGATTCCTGCCTAGCACTGTCTGCCTAGGAGAAACGTGACTGCGCACACGGCAGACAGGAACACGTAATTCTCAATCCCATGGTCAGTTCCCTACTAACTCCCCACCTCCCCTTCTCTCCATCACTCCCCACCCCAGCCTCAGTCCGCTTATGTTTAGGCCCATTCAACCCTCCTGGAGGTGAGGCTCCTAAAACAGAAGCAGGAGCCGGGCATGGTGGCACACGCTTGTAATCCCAGTACTTGGGAGGCTGAGACAGGAGGATCACAGGTTTGCAGCCAGACTCAGCTACTTAGTGAGGCCCTCCGCAACTTAGTGAGACCCTGTTTCAAAATAAAGAATAAAAAATAGGGCTGGGGGTGTAGCTCAGAGGTAGAATGCACCTGGGTTCAATCCCTGGTACTGCAAAAAAATAAAATAAAACAGAAGCAGGGACCACCATGGGAGGCAGCTGCGGCAGTGGGGGCTGGTCTCAATCCCAGACAGGCCAGGACCAAGCAGGACCACAGATCCCCAATCTAGGTCCATCCGTGTCTGGGGATACGCCTGCTTCCTGAGGCAGGGACTGTGTGCTGCTCCTGATGCTCCCACCACAGGGACTGACACTCAAGATGGAAGAAATCTGCCCAGCTGGGCGTGGTGGCGCACACTTGTAATCCCAGTACTTGGGAGGCTGAGAGGAGGATCCGGGTTCGCGGCCAGCCTCAGCTACTTAGTGAGGCCCTCCACAACTTAGTGAGACCGTGTTTCAAAACAAAGAATAAAAAATAATAGGGCTGGGGGTGTAGCTCAGAGATAGAATGCCCCTGGGTTCAATCCCCAGTACCACACACAAAAAAAAGAAATCTGTCCACGGAGCCAGACATGGTGGTGGCACTCACATGAAATACAGTAACTTGGGTGGCTGGGACAAGAGGATCACAGGTTCGAGGCCAGCATGTGGTAACTTAAGGAGTAACTGCTTCAAAATAAAAAATAAAAAGGGCTGGGGGTGCCGGGCATGGTGGCGCACACTTGTAATCCCAGTACTTGGGAGGCTGAGACTGGAGGATCACAGGTTCGCAGCCAGCCTCAGCTACTTAGTGAGGCCCTCTGCAACTTAGTGAGACCCTGTTTCAAAAATAAAGAATTAAAAAATAGGGCTGGGGGCATAGCTTGGAGATAGAATGCCCCTGGGTTCAATCCCCAGTACCACAAAAAAAGGGGGGCTGGGGGTGTAGTTCCGTGGTAGTCGGCCCCTGGGTTCAATCCCCAGTACACAAAAAAATAAAAAAGGAAATGAAATCTGCCTGGGATAAAGCAGACTGCCTTCCCGTTTCTAGTCGCTGATTTACTCATGAATACATACCAAGAGCTGCGCTCTCAGATCACCCCATACACCCGTCCTGGGGGAGCCCCACTAAAAGCTGGACCCTTGCAAAGCAACTGCTGAGAGGACAGGAGGAAGGGGCAGGGGCTTCAAGGTGCTCTGGAAGGCCGTTCCCACCACCCCTCGGCCCGCCCGCCCCCGGGGTCCTCACACGTCACCAGGTTCAACTCAGCATTACCAAGGGGAGTCTCACGTTTGCCTGTTCCTCCAGTGCCCCCCACCCCCCGTCCCAACTCGGGGACTCAGTACTCTACGGGGTGTCCCTGCTGACTGAGGAAACCCCCAGCCCTGCTGCTGGTGGGCTGCAGGAAACAGCTGGTTTGGCCCAGGGGGCATGGCTTCACGGCTTCCTCAGCCCAGCGAACTTCCGCTCGGGTTTACTTCCTCATCTGTACAGGCGCTGCACTCCGCGGCCAGGGCTTTGGTGAGGGGGACTGACTGCAATGGCAGCCTGAAGCAGTGCATGGTGTACGCGGGCACAGCGGCGCTCACTGAAGGTCGGTGAGCCCTTGTCCTCCATGCCCCAACCCGGCGATCCCCCCAGGCGGGACCTCGCTGCTCTGGGGTCCAGGATGTCGACACACTTCTTCAAAGATACTGTCAGCAAGGCCAGGTGTGACCTGGCCTGGCTGTCCAGGACGGCCCTCTAGGGCTCACCAGACTCATCCCAAGGTGGCAAACATCGGGGCCTCAGCATCACAGGGCTGCAGCCCATCGGAGGGAACCCAAACTATGTCCCAGTCAAGGGAGAGGACAGAGGTCTCAAAGCCCCCGTTTCCATCCCGTCATGGCCGGACTCAACTCCGTCAGGGGCGGCCTTGGCTTAGCCACTTGACTCTTGTTAACAGAGCAACAGGCAAACACGTGGTTGCAACAGGTTTAATTTGTGCTGTTCACACTGGACACAGTGTTCTAGTGTCAGCCCCCTGAGAGCACCCCTCCCCCACACAAAGGGAGTGGGGGATGAACAAGGAGAGGGAGGGGAAAGAAAAGAGCCATGGGCGCGACTTCCGGCCACTCAGAGGTGCAGAAGGATGTTCCCAACTTCTCTTGCACTCACGGGCTCAACACAAGAGGTGAGGGGTACCAGGGAGCTTGGTGATGTGATTACACCCCAGGACCAGGGCGGGGGGGTAGGGGGCAGCCTTAAAAGCCAACTGGCTACTTTTCCTTGGCGAAAGCAAGCAGAGCAGCTGGGCAAGCCAGGAGCCGGGACAGCCATCCCGCAGCTCCCCCTCCTACAGGAACATCAGAGCCGCTAGGGCCCCAACTGCAGCAGCTGCACATCAAGGCCAGCGGGGTGCTCCCCGGCGCTCTCCCTCGGCGAGTGGAGCCCCTCAACACGCCTCTGCTGATCTGTCCCACCCGCTTGGGCAGAGGCAGATACGCTGACCCCACTCCTTTTGTCCTCTCCACACACACAGGAGGAAAGCAGGTATGGGGAGAGGGACACAAGTGACCTAACCCTAACCCTGGTGATTTTGAAGACAGACCTTTTCCCCAGTTGGAAGCAAAAGGAAGAAAGGCCAAGGCGTCTCTCTCCAGAGGCAGCTCTGCAAGCCCTGGGAGCCCGGCCTCTCCAACCACAAAAGCTGAAGATCATGGCTCTGGTGCTCAGGCGCTCAGGCGACGGTGCTTTCAGTCACACACACACTCATCTGGTTCCTAGGGAGAGTCACTGGCCAAGGTCCCCACCCAGGGTGGGGCTCCCCCAGGTGCTCCAAGCCGGAAAGGGCCCCTCTCAGCTTGGCAAGGTGACTCCCTGCTGGTGGAGGTGTGGGCCTGGGCGGCTTCCGCTCAGTCACACCTGGAGGCACCGCTCTCCCCACAGCTGCTCCCGCAAAGGCATGGAACCCCTGGCGGGGAGGGCTGCCTCCCAGCTAGCTGTTATACAGGGGAATCACCCTGGTGATCTCCCGCCGGCAGATGGGGCACCTCTTGGGCTCCGGCAAGGCGCGATAGCATTCGCGGCAGGAACAGACATGCCCACACTCCAGAAAGACGCAGGACTTGAAGCTGCTCAGACACACGACACAGGCGCTCTTCAGACTCTCCCTGTCCTCGGGCGAGGCTTGGCTCAGCAGCTGGGCCTCGTGCTCCCGGAACTCCTCCTGCATCTGCTGCAGGCGCAGGCGCTCCTGCCGCTGCAGGTACTGCCTCCGGAGGATGAAGAAGAGGGTGGCACACGTGGCAAAGCCGAACACCAGGGCCAGGACCTTCCAGAGTCTGACGCTCGACTCCTGCCTCTGCAGCAGGCTGTCAAAGTCCTGGCTACTTAGGTAGTACTGCATGCCTTGTTTGGGGGGCTGCAGGCGGACGGAGTTGTTGTCCAGGACCAGTTCACCAACCCCTGTGAGGGTGGCTCCGACCTTCAGCATCTCTTCGGTCTCCTGGATGCCTTTGGGCCGCTCTCCACTGATGTAGTGGCCAATGACATCGGTGAAGGACTGGACGGAGGGGTGGAACTTCTCATACACAGTCTCTAGGCCCAGATCCACCGAGTCCAGGGGCTTCAGCACCCGCACAGCCACGGCCACATCATCCTCGTGCGGCACCAGATCAAAGGGCACTGTGTTGGTCCTCTGGTGAATGATCTTTGAACAGTCATTCCTAAAAAAAAAATAAGAGGACCGAAAATGAAACCAAAAGCCAAACATCCAGGTAGAGTGGGGGATCACCTAAATGCCAGGAGGACAGGATCAAGTCTGACGTAACTGGAGAATACAATCAAAATCACGACTACCTGAGACCTCATAATAGGGAGGCTCCACTGTAATCCCAATGCTTGGGAGGCTGAGACAGGAGGATCCCAGGTTCGAGGCCAGCCTCAGCAACTTAGCAGGGTCCCTGTTCCAAAATAAAAAATAGGGAGGCTCCACTACAGGGAGGCTCCCTGTCCTCCGGGGCTATCAGTGGACAACAAGCACCATCATTGGTCACCTTTATCATTTATTTCCCTTTGCCACTGAGACAAATAAACATCTGAGACAAACCCAGCTAGGATCAAATGGGAAAATGGTACTGCATGTAATGGCACAAGCTTATTTTAACAAACACCGGAAATCAGTGGTTCTCAAATTTTAGGGTGCCTAGTTAACAAATTCCAGGTCTTCTATACTGAAAATTCTGGTTTGGCAGATCTGGAAGTAGGCCCAAGAATCTAACAAGCTGCCTAGGGCATTCCAACAGAGAAGTTCATGGAATACACACAGCAGTATTAATCAGTATCATAAAACTGGTGTGTGTGTGTGTGTGTGTGTGTGTGTGTGTATCATTGAGGTATTCTTCCTCTGAGCTACACCCCCAGTCCTATTTTTTATTCTTTATTTTGAAACAGGGTCTCATTCACTAAGTTGCAGAGGGCCTTACTAAGTATCTAAGGCTACTGCGATCCTCCTGACTCAGCCTCCCAAGTACTGGGTTTACAAGAGTGCGCCACCACGCCCGGCTATAACACCGGTCTTTGACCTGACTCAGGAGAAGGTGAAGACACAGCCACAGTGCCAGGACCCCGGCCTCTGGCCAGACCGGCTCTACGGTTTTCGGCCAGTGGAGAAAGGACGCGTACCAAAGGTGTGTTGTTCGATTCCACACCATCTTGTGCTCCTGGAGCGTCAGCCGCTGAATCACTCCCTTGCAGTTTTCTACAAACTGGCTGTTCAGCGTTTCTTTAACAGATCGCACAGCTCCTACGAGGAAACAAATCATTTAATTTCCAAAGAACTGTTCTGACCTCTTTCAGGTGCTTCAAAATGGGTTTTTAGTTTGAGTTACGTTAATTAATCAAAACGATGACACCCGCACCTCCTGAAGGTCCGTCTTACAGACATTCTGCGAAGCACCTCACATGGATGACCTCACCTCAATCTCACAACCCAACAATCCCATAAGGTAGGACTTAGTTTACAGATAAATAATCTCCAAGATAAACAAGAGATCCAGAGCCAGGCGTGGTGGCGCACGCTTGTAATCCCAGTACTTTGGGAGGCGGAGACCGGAGGATCTGGGTTCACGGCCAGCCTCAGCTCTCTCGCTCTCTCTCTCCCTGTCTGTCTGTCTGTCTGTCTCTCTCTCTCTCCTTAGTGAGGCCCTCCGCAACTTCGTGAGACCCGGTTTCAAAATAAAGTATAAAAAATAGGGCGGGGGTGTAGCGTGGATGTAGAACGCCCCTGCGTTCAATCCCAGGTACCGCAAAAAAAAAAAAAAAAAAACAAGAGGTCCAGAGAGGTTTGGTAATCTTGCCCAAGATACAGAGTAATAACTCAGGTCTCTGACCCCAAAGCACATTCTGTACCATGGACCCAACACCGTAAAAGGCTTAACTATCTTTATCAAACTTTTGGAAGAAGGAAGTCATTTTCCATTTATCATTAAACAAACATACCTTCAATAACAGCGTAAGGCACACATTTTCCTGGTGCTTCTGAAAGAATACTCTTTAAATCTTCACCCAAGGGGATTTTCTTAGCTCCCTAAATGCAAAAATAAATAAAACAAAATAAAAAATAAAACAAAAAAGCATATTAAATTAGACATTAAACACTGACATAATCATACTTAAGCATAAAAAAAGATTGTTTTTTCCTGTTGACAGAATGAGGAAACTGGGCAGGAAGGAGACTACAATCTGATTCCAAAGCTTGTCCCAGAGGTTTTGTTTTTGTTTTTTGATACTGGATATTGAACCCAGAGGCATTCTACCTCCAAGATACACCCCCAGACCTATTTTACTTTTTATTTTGGAACAGGGACCCTGCTAAGTTGCTGAGGCTGGCCTCGAACCTGGGATCCTCTTGTCTCAGCCTCCCAAGCATTGGGATTACAGTCGTGCAACACCATACCAGGCTTTGTCCCAGAAGTTTTAACAAATAAACAGGCCGGGAGCTGCACCTCTGCCCTCTTCAGTCACCAAAGACTGAAGGCGCCACATGCATTCTTTTTTTCCAGGTAACAAAATACATGCTCCTTTTAATGTGAACACGTTTTAATGAAAATTAAAAAGGTACTAATTTGCACAATGCAGAATAAACATCATTTAATCTCTTCTTGACAACACAGAGCTGTAGTCCAAGGGTTCAGGTGTAAAGCACCTAATGGCTTGTCTACTATAGAGGGGCTCAAGAAATGGTAGCTATTACCACCGTGCCTTTTTAATTGATGCTCCGTGCTGTGTTATAATAAAAGGGTGCCTTTGCTTTACTAGAGCAAGTTTCTTTCTTTTTTTTTTTTTTTTTGCGGTCCCGGGGATTGAACGCAGAGGCGTTCTACCTCCGCGCTACGCCCCCGGCCCTATTTTTTATACTTTATTTTTGAAACCGGGTCTCACGAAGTTGTGGAGGGCCTCACTAAGTAGATAGATAGATAAGAGAGAGAGAGAGCTGAGGCTGGCCGCGAACCCAGATCCTCCGGTCTCTACCTCCCAAAGTACTGGGATTACAAGCGTGCGCCACCACGCCCGGCAAGAGCAAGTTTCTGTTAACTGGTGTCCAACATGTTCCGCTACTTTTCCTTTCTTCTCTCTCACAATCCAGCACACAGTCACTGCTGCCATCTTCTTCCACCACCCCTCAGTCCTTCCACCTCTTCTGCGTTCCCTCTTCCCTGTCTGACCATCTGACCATGTGTTTACTGTCGGTCTAGTTGTACCAGAATGCAATCTCCCCTAGTGCCAAGAACAGTGCCTGAGCAGGCACCAAGCACGCACTCGATACATATGTGACAAATAAATTAGTGACTAATTAAGCATTTAAGATATACTATGTACCAAGCGCTATGCTAAGCATTTGGGGAGGGGGGTACTGGGAATTGAAACCAGTGCCATTCTACCTCCAAGCTATACCCCTGGCCATATATATATATATTGGAAACAGGGTGTTGCTAAGTTGCTGAGGGTATTGTTTAGTTGCTAAGGCTGGCCTTGAACCTGCGATTCTCCTGTCTCAGCCACCCAAGTACTAGGATTACAGGAGTGAGCCACCACACCCGGCTACTATGCTAAGCACTTTAAATGCATTAATCTGTTTAATGCAGACACCATCCCTATACAGTAAGCATTATGGCCTTCGATTATAGAAAAGAGAATTGAGGTTCAGAGAGGCAAAGTGATTTGCCCAAAGTCACACAGCTAGTAAAGAATCCATCACAGAACGGCCGATTAGAATTTTAAAGGAAGAAAGGTGGAGAATATGGTCAGAAAAACCTGGGATTGAATCAAGCTTCAATGTATCCATGATGACTTTGGACAACTTAATTTATCTAGACTCAGTTTCCAAAACTGTAAAGGATGGGGAAAACACAATCACACAGGATTTTTTTCACATGAGTTAAATGAACTTTAAGGTGAGAAAAAATCCAGCCCAAGGGCTGACACACAGGTGGCATGCAATAATTATGCATTTCCATCACCAAGAGAAATACACAGGATAAGACACAAGCCCTTCTCTGGAAGTTTTGTAATCTGACCAAGAAAAGGGAGCCTAAAATATTAGGAGTCCCAACTCTTCTTCCAGGAAGGGGCTATTTTATTCTCACTTAGGAACTAAATGGCAAAGCTTCTGAGGTGACCCAAAGGTAGGATCTGGAGAGTTCACTGTTTCAAAGACTCGCACATCCAGCCAACTTGAAGCCAAAGTGGTTTTGGAGTCAGAAAGTGAAGCATCAGTTACACTCAGAACCAATCACTGCAGGAGTGCCTTATGTAATTAGATGAACAAAGGGCAGGTGGAACCTCACTAGGATGCCCTTTGCATGGCAAATCCAACCACCTCAGAAAACGGTTCACTCCAGACGCCAAAACTTCTTTCTCCCTGCAGGGACTTCACACATTTGTTTCTAAGCCCTTACTGAAAACAAGCTGGTAATAAAGTAGTTAGATGTGGAAATACACCTTTCATATAATGTCAAATTAAGCCTTTTGCTGTTGAATTGTGAAATTTCAGCCGAAATGAGCCCACCAACATTTATTGGGTCTTGTCAGATCCTGAATTAGAACCTAGAAGTAAAGAGGAAGGATAAATAAGACCCTATCTAACCTAGAGTTCCATGTCTCTGGACCAGTCTGTGTCACTCAGGAAAAATCCTACCCCTGAACTCAAAAGACCTGAGTGTAAGTTCCAAGATGACTAGCTGTGTGACCTTTCCTCTGAATCTCAATTTCCTGATTTGCAAATGGGGGGGGGATGGGTTGTCATTTTATGCACTTCATAAATTATTATACAGGAAAAAATATCCAGATGAAAATGGGCTGTGTAAACTATAAAATGTAGTTCAAAAAAGGTGTTATTTTTAAGCCAGGAGTGGTGGCTCAGACAGGAGGATCGCAGGTTCAAGGCCAGCCTCGGCAACTTAGCAAGGCCCTCATCAACTTAGTGAGACCTGTTTCAAAACAAAAACTAAAATAGGGCTTGGGGTGTAGCTCGGAGGTAGAATGCCCCTGGGTTCAATCCCCAGTACCATAAGGAGAAAAAAGTATTATTTTTAAAGCAAGTATAAGATAAAGAGTTTGAAGAAGCAAGAAGCTGACTAGTTAAATGGATCTCTTGTACGTGTTCCCTCGGTCTGAACTGCTCTTCCCTTAAATATCTGCACTCCACTTCCCCATCTCCTCCCGGACTGTGCTCAAATGTCACCTTGTCTAAAACAGTAAACTCCCTTTCCCCAGCACTCCAATTACTTTCTTCCCTGGCTTCTCACCACGCCATACCATCTGATTACGTGTTTACTGTCTCTCGTGGTACTGGAATAGAATCTTCTGGAGACTTTTGCCTGCTCTACTCATTCCCTGGTGCACAGCAGGTGTTCGAGAAATACTCGTCCAACAAAGTAACGAAGTCGAGAGTCATTCCGAGGAACGAGAGGGTCTCGGGAGAAAGGGGGCGGAGCGTCGGCTATCGGGACCCGAGTTCGGATCCCCGCTTCCCGGCTGGGGAGCCCGTTTCCTCTCTGGGCGCGTTTCCGACCGCGGAGCGGCCCAGGGGAATCGTGCGGTCACCACGACCCGGGGCAGAGATGACCCGGCCGAGGCCGGGCCGGCTCCCGCACTGACCTTGAGCTCCTGGGCGACCTGGGCCTTCTGGCGGTACACGGAGTACAGGAAGGCGGTGACGACGGAGCTGGTGCCCAGGAGGATGAACTGGCCCAGCGAGGGCCGCCCTCCGCTCTCCATGGCGGCGCCGAGCCGGCTGAACACCGCCGCCGAGGACCGGCCCGTAACCCCCGGACCGCACCCCCGCTGCCCTTCCCGGAAACCCCGGCCGGTCGCCCGCTGATGACGTATCATAGCCGGAAGTGGAGGCGGGGCAAAGGGGACCGGAAGGCGGGGTTGCCAGGGTGACCGCCGCGCTGTCAGCGGGTTGGGTCTGCCCAGCTGGGAGTCGGTGAGCGACCTGCCGCCGCTCCGGGGCCGCGTCCCTGCGCCACTCGCCGCGACGCGTCGCCCTGGCCTCCGTCCCTCTTGTTTCTGGGGTCACTGGGTGGCTTGGTGTCTCCGCCATTAGATTGGGAGGAAAGAAGAGAATTGTGTATTAAACACTTAGGAGTGTCATGCATTTCAGCTTTGAAGCAAACCTTGAGACCTGGATGTTATTGCGTCCTCTTTACAGACAGATAAGGAAACAGGCCAGAGGATTAGAGGATGTGCTCAAAGTCTTAAGTGACGCTGCTCGCCTCTCCTACAAGACGCAGGTCGAATCACCAAAGTAGCCCCTTAATCGGCCAGCACCACATAGAACAACATATTGTTCTAATAAACAATAATTGTTTATTAGGCCGGGCGTGGTGGCACATGCTTGTAATCCCAGTACTTGGAGGCTGAGACTGGAGGATACGGGTTCGCGGCCAGCCTCGGCTACCTAGTGAGGCCCTCCGCAATTTAGTGAGACCCTGTTTCAAAATAAAGAATAAAAAATAGGGCTGGGGGTGGAGCTGGAGGTAGAATACCCCTGGGTTCAATCCTCGGTACTGCAAAAAAAATTGTTTATTAGATAAACAACAATTAATAAACAGTTGTTCTAATAAACAACATTTTGTTTATTAAATAATAATTACAAATCAGGCGTAGTGACGCATGCCTGTAATCCCAGTACTTGGGAGGCTGGGACAGGAGGATCGCAGGTTCGAGGTCAGCCTCAGCAACCTCTGGAGACTCTCAGCACCCTAGTGAGACCCTGTTTCAAAACAGGGCTGGGAGTGTAGCTCAGAGGTACAATGCCCCTGCTTTAATCCCCAGTACCACACAATAATAATAAAATTATTATTTTATTATTATAGCTGCCTTTACTGAGTCCGTTATGTGTCCTGTACTGTGACAAAGTTTTACAGGCCTCCACTTAATCCTCAATGCTTCTACATGTGCATATTACAGGTAAGGAAACTGAGACTCAGGTTACCTAACGTGCTCAGGGTCGCACAACTAAAAATGATAGGGATGGTTTCGAACCCAGCTGGGTCCTTCAGGAACTCTTTTCTGACCTCTGTAAGGCATCCCCTTCCAAAAACAATCAGGCAGGAGTGGTGGCACACACCTGTAATTGGGAGGCTAAGACAAGAGGATTACAGGTTCCAGGCCAGCCTCAACAATTTAGCAAGACCCTCAGCAATTTAGTGAGACTCTGTTTCAAAATAAAAATGGCTGAGGGCATAACTCGAAGGTAGAACACCCCTGGGTTCAATCCCCAGTCCCGAAAAATAAAAATAAAAAGCAATCAGAGATACCCAAAATCTTAATGGAGACATCACCCTGGGAAGTATGTGTTCATTAGGCCATTTCCTACAGGTTATGCTTTAAATTCTTGAAAATCCAGGGATGTACTGATTGACCCAAAGCAAGATTAGTCAATGCCGTGTTTTTAATAGTGAAAAAGTGAAAATCTAAATGTTATCAATAATCAAGTGGTTAAATAAATTTTTTAAATGTGTGTGTATGTATGCGTGTAGTCAAGTGGAAAGGCTTGCTGAAAAAAGGTCTGAGTATGACCCCATTTATTTTTAAAATGAGGGAAAAGAATATTTACGTTTCCATGTTTCTGGAAGGATTCACAAACAGCTGATTATATTGGTTCTTTCCATAGAAGGAAACTGGGTGGATAGAGAACAGAGAGGTACATTTCTGTACCTTTTGAATGCAAATAAATGGTATATTTTGAATTAATAAAACTTGAATTTTTAGCATTTTGAAATAGTTTATTATTTGGAGTTGAAAATTTATAAACATCCTTATAAATAAGTTTTATCATACATATTTTATAGCAGTTGAAAATGTGTTATTTCTGTTGACACAATTTTTGTCGGTTTTGTTTGTTTTCTGTTTTGTTTTGTTTTGTTTTTGTGGCACTAGGGATTGATCCCAGGGGCATTCTACCTCTGAGCTATATCCCCAGCCCTATTTTATTTTTATTTTGAAACAGGGTCTCTCTAGGTTGATGAAAGTCTCACTATTTGCTGAGGCTGTCCTCAAACCTGCGATCCTCCTGTCTCAGCCTCCCAAGTACTGGGATTACTAGTGTGCGCCACCACGCCCTCCCAGTGTGACACAGTTTTTAATGATCTCTCTGACTTTCATTTTCCTCATGCCCCTTACATTTTATGAGAAGCAAAACTATATAATTTATAACAAAGTAAATTTTTCATATTATCTTTGAAGGCTTTGTTGTTGCTGTTTTATTTTTTATACATTTATTGGTGCATTGTAGTCTCACACTATAATGTAGTTCAGAGTGATAGTGACATACATGCACACAGTACTTGGTGGGCTTCCCCGGCTCCCTCTCCACTCCCTCCCCTTCCCCATACATAGTTAGATTGGCACTGGTATTCTCACATATTTTATAAGGTTAATGGAAGTGCTACCTTTATTATTTCTCCCTTCCCATCCCACTACCTCCCCTAGACCACCTCCCTCACTCCACTGGGGTTTCTAAAACTTGAATTTTAAAAAAATCAAGCTAGTCATTCCAAAGCCAATGATTCCAGGGGGCCTCCTGCATCCAAGGCTCTGGGCTGGACACTAGCGGCTATAACCTTATTCAGCCAGGCTCTTCTCTGGCTGGAGTCTGTTGGGAGGTAGATACAGGCAGTCAAGATCCCAGGCCCAGTGGAATTAGGGCAAGCAAAGCGCCACCAGTGGTGTGCAGTAGGGGGCGCTGTTTATTCTCACCAGGGACGGAATTTGAGTTCTGTAAACTTGAGAGGAGGGTGGAGGAGTAGGAAAGATTTTCTGGCAGAGGGAAAATTAAGCAAAAGTCTCTAGCTACCAAGAGTTGGCCAGGATAGCTAGAGTCCAAGACGTGTGACAGAGAACCGGGAGCATCTAACTGAAAAGGAAGGTACATCCCTACATGCCAAACCACAACTTTAAACTTCACCATTTTGGGGACGCAATCCAATAAAGCCTCTTGAGGGTAAGCAAGGACATAATCTAGCCTGTTTTTTTTAATAGTCAAAATTCCTGTATCCTTGGATCACAGCAAGGGGAAAAACAAAAAGGAGGCCATAAAATTGAAAACTGGGGGAGTGTCTCCATTGCAAATAGGTTAGAGGTTCTTATTAATGGGTCCTGGCTATCTTGGGCCTTCTCGTTTTAGTCTCTAGGTTCCTCATTAAAAGAACCATCACCCTTAAATAAGACAGTTTGATTTTAAGTAACCCTGCCATGTTTTCCCAAAGGCTGAGATCCTTCATTAGCCATGCTGAGCACATCCTTTTGGGACAGTCTGAAATGTACATCATGTGGACCTTGTTAGGCAAGATGAGAGATGGACAGTTTCAGCTGTAGCCACATGTCCCCAGGGAACCATTCCGAGCTTGGCCTGGCTGTCCTCGCTGAGTCACAAGCAGCTTGTGAGAAAGTGAGGTACGTTCCTAAAGTACCAGGCGTTGCTTCTGGGGGCGGGGGAGCTGGCCTGGGAAAGACAGGTTAGCAAAGACAACGCCATCTCAGACCTGAATTCACAGTTCCCCTTGGAGGAACAAAGCAAGTCACTGGATAAACGCCTCTCAGGCATTAGCCAGGGTCCAGGGGCCAAAGAGAAAGGAGGGCAGGCATCTCAGCACCTGCCCAGGCATTGCCAGATAGGTGCCATGGGAAACAAAATAGGAAGGATGTTGATAATAACATCCAGTTCCCGGGGCCTCACACATGCTAGGCAAGTGCTCTACCACTGAGCTATCTCCCGCCTGAACACATCTGTAATGACTTTATCCAATGCAGTGTTCTCTCCCGGTTACACAGTGAGACACAGGGCTAATGTGTAGGACACGCTCCCTGGCCTTACAGAGGGTACCTGGGAGACTTTTTTTTCTTTTTATAACTTTGTGGTGGGGGGGGACTGGGGATTGAACCCAGGGGCATTCTACCTCTGAGCTACACCTCCAGCCCTTTATTTTATTTTATTTATTTTGAAACCGAGTCTTGCTAAGTTGCTGAGGGTCTTACTAAATTGCTGAGGCTGTCCTCACACCATGATTCTCCTATTTCAGCCTCCCAAGTACTGGGATTAAAGGCATGCACCACCACGCCTGACTTTTTATAACTATTTAAACCCTCCCTATTTGTGAAAAAAGTCTGAGACAACTTCATAAAGTGGGACAGATATATTAAAAATAAACACAGTAGCCGGGCATGGTGGCATACACTTTTACTCTCAGTACTTGGGAGGCTGAGACCAGATGATCCAGGTTCGAGGCCAGCCTCAGCTACTTAGTGAGCCCTCTGCAACTTAGTGAGACCCTGTTTCAAAATAAAGAATAAAAAATAGGACTGGGGGTGTAGCTCAGAGGTAGAACGCCCCTGGGTTCAATCCCCAGTACAGCAATAAATAAATAAATAAATAAATAAATAAATAAAAGCAATTATAAAGAAAAAACAAAAACCAACAAAAAGGAGCAGGAAACTACCTAATGATGGGCCCTGGAATGACTCAGTCATGCAATTGGAACCCAGCCTTGACTGTGAGCTTCTCTGTAGCCATGGCAAAAAGGGAATGTGTTGGGGTACTTTTTCCTTTCTTTCTCTCTTTCCTTTCCTTTCTTTTCCTTTCCTTTCCTTTTCTTTCTTTCTTTCCTTCCTTCTTTCTTTCTTTCTTTCTTTCTTTCTTTCTTTCTTTTTGTGTGTGTGGTACTGGGAATTGAACCCAAAGACATTCTACCTCCAAGCTACACCCCCAACCCTTTTTATTTTTTGTTTTAAAACAGGGCCTCACTAGATTGCTGAAAGTCTCTCTATGTAGCTGAGGCTGTCCTCAAACCTGTGATCCTCCTGTCTTAGCCTCCCAAGTATTGGGATTCCAGGTGTCTGCCACCACACCCAGCTCTTGGGGTACTATTTATTAAACATGGGGCAAGTACCCAAAGGATTACAATCCCAGGCAGTCTGTGAATATCTAAAAGAGGAAGGGATTAAGTTGTCTACTGGTCAGTGATTTGATTCACCTCCCATCTGTGAGGATGCTGACATCAGAGGCTCAGAGAAGGATGCAGGTTCCAGGTGTCGTCCAGTGGGGTCCCACCCAGTGGGCTCACTTTCTCAGTCTCCTTTGGACCAGTGGAAGCTACATACCATTGACTGGCCAAATGTTCCAGCTGAAAAGTTGGAAAATCTCATGAAAAGAGAACTGGTGCCTGAGGACGGAGTGATGGGCCGCGGCTCCCTAGCACCGCAAGCCACAGGAACGGGGTCAGTCTCTGAGGGCCACTGACCCACCACTGCTTCACCACGGAACTCCCCGGGAATCACGGGATAGGCACTATGCTTTTATTAACAGCTTTATTTGTCTATTTATCGTGGTTCTGGGGATTGAATCTAGGGGCACTCTGTCTCTGAGCAACACTCCCAACCAAGGTCTCACTAAGTTACTGAGAGCCTCACTAAGTAGCTGAGGCTGGCTGCCATCCTCCCGTCTCAGCCTCCCAAGTACTGGGATTACAGGCGTGCGCCACCACACCCTGCCTGTTAACAGCTTTATTGACACGCAGTAAACTGTATCCATTTAAAGTGTACAATTTGATCATGGTCATATGTATACACCTGAGAAACCATCGCCATAATCAAGACAGTGAACATACCCATCATCCATCCATTTTCAAGTCTGTGGCTTGACTTCTCATTTCTAGATTGTGTTTCAAAGAGCAGAAGTTCTTAGTTTTTATGAAGTCCAAGTTATCCCTATCCATTGTTTTCTTTTATGGAGTGTGTGTGTGTGTGTGTGTGTGTGTGTGTGTGTGTGTGTGTTACTAGGGATTGAACCCAGGGACGTTCTACCTCTGAGCTACATGCCCAGCCCTATTTTATTTTTTATTTTGAAACAGGGTCTCACTAAGTTGCTGAGGGCCTTTCTGAGTTGCTGAGGCTGGCCTTGAACCTGTGATCCTCCTGTCTCAGCCTTCCAAGTACTGGGATTACAGGTGTGTGCCACCACACCTGGCTTGGAACTTTTCTTTTTTTTTTTTTTGGAGGTCTTAGGGATTAAACCCAGGGGCATTCTACCTCCGGGCTACACTCCCAGCCCTATTTTTTATT
>PVJS01011524.1:18562-29032 GCA_004027185.1 Glis glis | reverse complement strand
GCCACCACGCCCAGCCTTGGAACATTTTTGATGTTGCATCTAAAAAGTCTTTGCCCAAGTTAAAGTCACAAAGATTTTCTCCTATGTTTTCTCCCCAAAGTGTTATTGTTATAGGTTTGACACTTAGACCTGTGACACATTTTGAGTCTTTTTTTGCCTACAGGACACCGGGCATGGTGTTGTCCATGCAACATCTCACGCTGGTCTCACATCATCCTGCAAAGTAGTTAGGGAAGATGTCCATCCCCATCTGATAGATGCAGAAACTTAGGCTCCGCAAGGTGAAGTTGCAGGAGTCAGCGAACCCATTCTTTCTCCAGGACTTTATGCCGAAGCAGAAAACTATGCTGGCTTTTATTTACTTCATATTATTGGCCCCAAGAACAACATGGCCATTAATTGGGTCATTTCCTTTCTTGAATCACAAAAATCAGTATTTGGTCAGTGACAGCCCATTTGGGGAACTGACCTGGAAGACAAGATTCCTGGATTCCAATCTATACTCAGGTCAGTTCATCACTGGGAAAATTGCAAAGTATTTGTAAAATAATCTCTAAGGGTCCTTTAATCTCTGCATTCTACTGAAACGGGATTTTCCTGAGACCATGTGTCATTGATGCAATTAATATTTTTAGCCACAGGGAGGCGCCAGGATCCCAGGATGCAGAAAGCAAAGAGAGGGAGGGCCTGGGGCCTGGGGAAGAGATAGCGAAGGAAAAGCAGGGAAGGACTAGAGATTTAAGGGGCCAGCAAAGCCTCAGGCTTGCCATTTGCCAGAAGACCCTATGACCATACTGTTTTGTTTTATTTTGTTTTTTGTTTTGTTTTGTTTTGTTTTGTACTTAGGATTGAACCCAGGGTATTCTACCTCTAAGCTATACCCCCAGCCCTTTAACTTTTTTTTTTTTAACTTTGAAACAGGGTCTCAATAGATTTCTGAAGGTCTTGCTAAACTGCCAAGGCTGGCCTTGCACCTGCAGTCCTCCTGTCTCAACCTCCCAAGTACTGAGATTACAGATGTGCGCCACCACACCTGGCTAGACAAACCATTTCAACATCACGAACCCATTTCCTCAGCTAGAAAAAAAAAAAAGGTAATATCCCTGCTTTCTGCACAGGACTACTGTAGGTCCAGAAAAGATGATGTAGAGGAAACTGCTATAGACTGGTTGGCAATTCCCCTTTTACTTATTATTGTATTATTGACCTACAAAGGAAGGCAAAGACATTGATACATTTGAATATCTCTTGTTTTTTAATCAGTTGAATCTGTTCGGCATCATCTGGTCGGTTAAAGTTGTAGAAATTCTGGGGAAAATATTACTGTGTGTGATAGTCAGTCTAGGTTGTCAACTTGACCTGATCATGACACACCCAAGATTATGTGATTTTGGGTGTGTAACAGCAGATTAAACAGAAAGCCCTGCCCTGAATGTAGGCAGCAGGATTCTGATAGGTGCGGACTTAGATAAAAGAGGGAGAAGCCACGTAGAGTGCGTGCGACTCTTTCCGAAGAAAACGCATCTGCTCGCGCCTGAGATCGTCGGCCGCCGGCTTCGCCTTTCTCTGAAGAGCTTCTTGATCTTCTCAGCCTCCAGCTCTTGGAACTGAAACTTCACCATCGTTTCTCCGAAGAGCTTCCTGATCTTCACGTCTTGGACTGGGACTGAATTAGTGGTTGCTCCGATCCTAAGACTCCAGCCCTTAGACCGTTCGACCAGCTACTGGTTCCTCTGACTCTCCACGTGCAGTCAGAACCTGGGACTACGTTGCTTCAAACTGTAGGCCCATCTGATAAATCCTTTTTTTCAAATATACTCATTCTGTGTATTCTGTTAATCTAGAGAACCCTAGATAAACAAATTAAAAGCTTAATGATAAAATAAAGCTGTGTGCTAGCCGGGTGTGGTGGCGCATGCTTGTAATCCCAGTACTTGAGAGGCTGAGACAGGAGGATCGCAGGTTCGCAACCAGCCTCAGCTACTTAGTGAGGCCCTCCACAACTTAATGAGACCCTGTTTCAAAATAAAGAATAAGGCCGGGTGTGGTGGCGCACGTTTGTAATCCCAGTACCTGGGAGGCGGAGACCGGAGAATCCCGGTTGGCGGCCAGCCTCAGCTACTTAGTGAGGCCCTCCGCAACTTCGTGAGACCCGGTTTCAAAACAAAGTATAAAAATAGGGCCTGGGGTATAGCTCGGAGGTAGAACACCCCTGAGTTCAATCCCCGGTACCGCAAAAAAGAAAGAAAGAAGGAAGGAAGGAAGGAAGGAAGGAAGGAAGGAAGGAAGGAATAAAAAGTAGGGCTGGGATTGAAGCTTGGAAGTAGAATGCCCCTGGGTATAATCCCCAGTACTGCAAAATAATGAAAGAAGGAAGGAAGGAAGGAGGAAGGAAGGAAGGAAGGAAGGAAGGAAGGAAGGAAGGAAGGAGAAAGGAAAGAAAGAGCAAGCTAGCTAGCTGTGTGGCTAAATGGCAAGTGAGTCACACAAGGACAATATAGAAGCTCAGAGAGTGCAAACACTACAGGCTTCTGTGGTTGGGGAATGACAATAGCAGGAACATTTATCAAACACCTACTATGTGCCTGTCACTGACAAGCATCTTATATACAGAATTATAAATCTTTGATTAAAAGGGACTTTGGGCCGGGCATGGTGGCATACTCCTGTAATCCCAGTACTTGGGAGGTTAAGGCAAGAGGATTGCAGGTTCGAGACCAGCCCCAGCCCTATTTTATTTTTTAGGTTGAAACAGGGTCTCACCAAGTTTCTGAAGGCCTCCCTAAATTGCTGAGTCTGGCTTTCAACCTGCAACCCTTCTGTCTCAGCCTTTCAAGTACTGGGATTACAAGTATGCACCACCACGTCTGGCTGAGACCCTGTTTCAAAATAGAATAAAGGGGCTGAGGGTGTAGCTCAGAGGTACAATGCTCCTGGGTTCAATCCCCAGAACCACACACAAAGCGGGGGGACTTTGGAGGGGTCATCCTACTACACTTGTAATTATGTATTTAGGTGCATTATTATTCATTTAAGATCCATCTCCCCTGCTAAACTCTAAGCTGAATGAGCTAAGAGCTATATCTGTGTTGTTTATGGCTTTGGGTTTTTTTTTTTTTTTTTGCAGTACTGGGGATTGAACCCAGAGGCATTCTACCTCCAAACTACATTCTCAGCCCTATTTTTTATTCTTTATTTTGAAACAGGGTCTCACTAAGTTGTGGAGGGCCTCACTAAGTAGCTGAGGCTGGCCGTGAACCCGGATCCTCCTGTCTCAGCCTCCCAAGTACTGGGATTACAAGCGTGAGCCACCATGCATGGCTATTTATGGCTTTTGTTTGTTAACTTTTTATTTATTTAGAGATGGGGTCTTGCTATGTTGCCCAGGCTGCCCTTGAACTCCTGGGCTCAAGATGAGCCTCCTGTCTCCTGAGAGCTGGGACTCCAGGTGCACACTCCTGCACCCAGCTGTATCCGTGCTGTTAACTATCACATTATCAGTCGTTAGCTCAGGACCTTGTATATAGTTGGTGATTGATAAATATTTGTTAAATCAATAAATAAAGGAATGAACAAACCCAGTCAAAACTTACACCCAATAGGTGAAGTCCCTCTTCATCAATTCAGAGAGGGGGCCTCTTCGTTGATTGCAGATTCTTTGCTGGAGCACTTTCCCTGGGGGAGGACTCCCTACCTCAGGAGTCTGTTGGCCATCTTGAATCTCAGCTCCTTGCCATGGCTCTCCGTCCAGAGCGTTGGTCCATCCTGAGGAAAGAACTAGGCATAGAGGCCTCTGCACCCTCCGCAACTTCCTTTGGGTCCTGCCAGCCCTGAGCCCACCTAGCTCTGACAGAAGGAAGGAAGGAAAGGATGTGTTATGGTGGCTGGAAAGAGCACGCAGGCCAAGCAAAGAGCCTTTCCTCAAGATGGGAGGAAGTTGTCTGTGTCACGTGAGATCGAACCTGAGGAGAAAACAGGCCACAGGCTCTGGAGAGAAAGAGATCAACGTGGCACCCTCTATAGCCCCAGCCAATCATGGCGGTCCAGTCCCCTCCTGAGGAATGGTTCAGGAGCCGCACGTGACTCGGTCCAATCAGATGGGAGGGAAAGTCGGCTGAGGGGCTTCAGGGAAGAGATTTAAAAAGTATATACACAAATTTATCAGAGTCAATCACTATGCTGAGCACGAAAAGGAGGGAATAGGGTGGGATTTGAGGGAGGGCTAAATGAGCAATGTGTGCATGCATGCTTCTGATACCCTGACACTTACCAAAATGTATAATAGAATGCACCAATAAATGAATATATTTTTTAAAAAAAGCAAAAGCTAGAAGAACCTTTTCTGCCTCTGGCCAACATATCTGAATTCTGAATATGTTGCAACTGTTGAAGCCATCTTACTGCCACCAAGACCAGTACACAGAGAAGGACAAAGCTAAGAGAAGCACAGAGAAAGCGGAGCTGGAACTCCGATCGAACCCGCTGACTTCTCCTGAGATGATGCGCGCACAGCCCCAGCCAAGTGCCCTTGGTCAGTCCCGCCACCGAGAGCACCTCAGAGACACAGATTTCAAAACTGGGCTTTTTTGTTTGTTTGTTTTTGTCTTGTTTTGTTTTGTTTATGGTACTGGGGATTGAACCTACAGACATTCTACCTCTGAGCTACACTCCCAGCCCTTTTTATTTTTTTATTTTGAAACAGAGTCTCACTAGGTTGCTGAGAGTCTCACTAAATTGTTGAGGCTGTCTTCAAGCCTTCACTCCTCCTGTCTCAGGCTCTGAAGTACCTGGGTTACAGGCGAGAGCCACCACACCCAGCCAAAAACTGTTTGAAGGAGGGCTTCCAGTGACAAGTGCAGAAGCCCAATTCTAACTTGTTTAAGAAAAAAAAATTTACTGGTTCAAATAACCGAAAAGTGCTGGATTGGCTGGATTCCAAACATCATCAGAATTCCTCTCTCTCTCTCTCTCTCTCTCTCTCTCTCTCTCTCTCTCTCTCTCTCCTCCATTAGCTCCATTCCTAGGCAGTCACTCCTGGTCATGAAATGACTGCTATGAGGTCCAGACCGACATCCTCATGGCTTTGCAACTGCAATGGAAGACAATTTCTTTTTCCCAATAGTTTGGGACTCCAAAAAGTCCTGGGATTTGAGTCTTGGACACTTTGGGTCACATAATCATCCCCGAACAAGGCCAGGGAGGAAAAATGCCAACTAGGCTGAATGTGGTGGTGCACAACTGTCCCTGGACTTGGGAGGCTGAGACATGAGGATCACAGGTTTGAGGACAGCTTCAGCAACGTAGTGAGACTCTCAACAACCTAGCAAGACCCTATTTTAAAAAAAGAAGGGCCAAGACAGGTGTGGTGGCACACGCTTGTAATCCCAGTACTTTGGGAGGCGGAGATCGGAGGATCCGGGTTCACGGCCAGCCTCAGCTCTCTCTCTCTCTCTCTCTCTCTCTCTTTCTCTCTCTCTCTCTCTCTCTCTCTCAGTGAGGCCCTCCACAACTTCGTGAGACCCGGTTTCAAAATAAAGTATAAAAAAATAGGGCCAGGGGTGTAGCACAGAGGTAGAACGCCCCTGGGTTCAATCCCTGGTACCGCAAAAAAAAAAAAAAAGAAGGGCCAGGCATGGTGGTGCGCATCTGTAATCCCAGAACTTGGGAGGCTGAGACAGGAGGATCGCAAGTTTGAGGACAGCCTCAGCAACATAGCAAGGCTTTCAGCAGCCTAGCAAAACCCTGTTTTCAAACAAAAAATTAAAAGGGCTGGGGTTGTATCTTGGAGGTAGAATGCCCCTGGACTCAATCTCTCTCTCTCTCTCTCTCTCTCTCTCTCTCTCTCACACACACACACACACACACACACACACACACACACAAGCTAGAATTATGTGTGTGTGTGTGTGGGAACTCAGAGGTAAAATGCCTCTGGGTTCAACCCCCAGTACCAAAATAAAAAATAAAAAGGGCTGGGGGTTTAGCTCGGAGGTAGAATGCCCCTGAGTTCAATCTTCAGCACCAAAACAAAAGCAAACAAAACCACCAACTAGCCAAAAATGATTAAGCCCCACTTTCAGATAGGTATGGTGGTGCACACCTGCAATCCCAGCAACTCGGGAGGCTGAGGCAGAAGAATCACAGGTTTGAGGCCAGCCTGGGCAACTTAGTGAGACTCTGTCTCAAAAAAAAATTAATTTTAAAAGGGTTGAGGGTATAGCTCAGTGGTAGCGCACCCCTGGATTCTCTCTCCTCTCTTTCCTCTCCTCTCCTCTCCTCTCCTCTCTCTCTCTCTCTCTCTCTCTCTCTCTCTCTCTCACGCATGCATGCATCCATTGAGAGGTGGTCATTAATCAGCGTGTTGTTTGGTTTAATTAAACAAGTATGTATCGAGTGCCTGCTCTACGACAAGCACCAGTTGCTGCCACCCAGGGAAGAGGCATGAGTTCGTGGTGCCCATGCCACCAAGAATAAGACAAGTCAGTGATGGGAGCACTGCAGAAGTTACAGTGACGTGTGACTCAGTGACCACCAACACAAAGCAGGTCCCCTGGTGAAGAGCGTGTGGCCACACTGGCTGTTGGTGTCGTGACCTGGGCTATGGTTTCCTTTCTTCACCCAGAAACCCATGGATTTGATCCAGTTGCCTGTGTTCTTCAAGATATGCTCCTAATATTTAGGTGTATTTGGCTAATTAGATCAACTAATAGAATGCTTTTAGCCTGCAATTACAAAATACAAATAGAGCTTATATTAGCCAAGGATTCATTCTGTTACAAGTGATCGAAATTCAACTCGGGGTCAAGACTCAGGGGGGACCAGTGAGGACCCAAGGGTAGCACATTTAAGGAGGTGCCCGCTGTCCCGTTCATACAAGGACCTCCTTCAGTCTTCACCCCACGTGCCTCACTTGCCTTGCTATAATCCTACCACTGACCCAACACAAACTAGTTTAAGCCAAAAAGGAAAAACTCCTGGCGGTTAGGGTTTGGATCTGGAATGTTCCCTAGAGTCTCACGTGTGCCCAGTGCAGCAGTGTCCAGAGGCGGGGCTTTGAGAGGTGATGGGGTCACGAGGGCTCTGACCTCAGCAGTGGATTCATCCATTGGAGGCCGAATGGACGACTGGAAGGTGGGACCTAGTTGGAGGACGTGGGTCACCGGGGGTGCGCCCTGCAAGGCTTCGTCTATCTATTCTCTGGCCTCTTCCTCCCCCTCTGCTTCCCGGCTGCCGTGAGCGGAGCAGCTTTCCTCCACCTGCCCTCCAGCCATGATGTTCTCTCTCTCATCTCAGGCCCAGAGCAATGGAGCTGGCCAACCAGGCACTGAATCCTCCAAAACATGAGCCAAAATAAACCTTTCTTCCTCAAAGTTGTTCTTGTCAGGTATTTTGATGACAGTGACAGAAAGCTGACTAATATTCTGGCTCAATAGTCTAAGTAGAAAAGGCAGTGTTGAAGCTGGCCTCTAGCGCATGTGGACCCAGGTCTGGAAGGCACCCATAATTCATTCCCTTCCTTCCCCCTTCTCCCTCCCCTTCTCACCTCAGCTTTTCTCTTCCTATTCACCTCAGCGTCCCTACCATCAATAGTCTCTCCTTGCAATTAGATCATCGTTGCCAAGGGCACCAGGTTAAGCATTTCATCTTGCAAGCAGAACTGGCCGGGTTGATGGGGACTGAGAAATGGACTTCTCATTGGCTGTCTTGGGTCACATGCTCATGCCTGGGCCAATCACTGTGGCCAAGAGGCGGGATAACATAATTGCTGGGTTTGGGACACCTGCTCACCCCTGTGGTCTAGGAACTGGAGGCTGAGACCAGAAGAGGAGGGGACTGATGGTCAAATCAAGAAATCTCTTTGTATTTTAAGCCTGTAACCCATGAACCCTTTTTTCCTATCAAACCTTTTTTTTAATATGGCTATATTATGACAATTTTCTTTTGATTTTTTAGAGTATTAATTTATTAATGGAGCCAACCAACATTTTCGTGTGTGTGTGTGTGTGTGTGTGTGTGTGTGTGTGTGTGTTGCTGGGGATGGAAGCCAGGGCCTTACACATTCCAGGCAAGTGCTCTACCACTGAGTTACATCCCTAGCTCTTAATTTTTTTTTAATGTGTCTCAATTTAGTCCTGGCTTTGGAGCCATAGGGTACTAGCCACTATCATATTCAAAATGATACATTTATTCCAGGCAAACTTTAATTTTCTTTGTCTTCAGAAGCAGCTGCAAAAGCCAGGGAGCAGTGTCACATACCTGTAATCCCAGAAATTCAGGAGGCCAAGGAAGGAGGATTGCAAATTTGAGGCCAGCCTGGGCAACTTAGTGAGACCCTGTCTCAAAAAAAAAAAAAATTAGAAGGACTACATGGTGGTGCACACTTGTAATCCCAGTCCTTGGGAGGATGAGACAGGAGGATCACAGGTTCAAGTCCAGCCTTAGCAACAAAGCACAGACTCTCAGCAACCTCGCAAGATCCTGTTTCAAAATAAAAAATAAAGAGGGCTGGAGGTGTAGCTCAGCAGTAGAATGCCCCTGGGTTCCATCCCCAGTAACACACAAACACACAGAAGAAGGATGAGGATGAAGATGAGAAGAAGAAGAAGAAGAAGAAGAAGAAGAAGAAGAAGAAGAAGCTGCTGCTGCTGCAGCACTTCCTAAAAGATTAAATGATGTTTGCCGGGCATGGTGGTGCATGCTTGTAATCCCAGTACTTGGGAGGCTGAGACCAGAAGATCCAGGTTCACGGCCAGCCTCAGCTACTTAGTGAGGCCCTCCGCAACTTAGTGAGACCCTATTTCAAAATAAAGAATAAAAATAGGGCTGGGGATGTAGGTTGGAGGTAGAATGCCCCTGGGTTCAATCACCAGTACTGCAAAAAAAAAATAATAATGATAATGATGATGATGATGATGATGTTGATCCAAACATCTTTGCTGGGGGTGTAGCTCGGCGGCAGAGCCCTTGCCTAGGACATGCAAGGCCCTGGGTTCATCCCCAACACTGCAAAAAGAAAAAGAAAAAAACCCCTTTACTGAAACTGACTGCTCGGGTCACTGGGAAGCCCTTACTGTAGCTGACAGCACGAATAGATCTTCCTTCCACGTGCTGCTTCCCAGCACTACTCCCGCCTCCCAGCTGGCCACCTCCAGGGCGCTCTTCTCCATGCACTCGTCTCCGCCCCCTGATCCTTTAGGTCCAAGCCAAGATTCTGATCAAATCTTTTGGTGATGATGCTACTTGATAGTCCCTGTTTTACGCCGTTATTCCATGCAATGACCTGTTCTTCATTCTTGAATTTAAAGACAGAATCAGAGCAAAAGTCCCTCCATGAGCCATGGAGGTCGAAACAATTATTCTTAAATAACGGGCTTTTCTCGTGTGTGTGGTACTGGGGATGGAACTCAGGGACATTCTACCTCCGGGCTACACCCCCAGCCCTATTTTTTTTTCTTTATTTTAAAACAGGGTCTCACTAAGTTATGGAGGGCCTCACTAAGTAGCTGAGGCTGGCCGCTAACCTATGATCCTCCTGTCTCAGCTTCCCAAGTACTGGTATTACAAGCATGCGCCACCACGCCTGGCTTAAATAACAATTTGATAACCAGAGATTTCTTAAAAATCTGAGTATTGAGTTACAGAAGATTAGATTCCACCAGGGTCAGGAAGAGGCTGAAAAGGTGAATTAGAGCCAGTTCATGGAGGCCCTTTAATTCATTATTATAATAAATTTGCATCAACAGTCTACTAAGTGCCAGGAACGGTGGAGTTTAGTTTCTGCTCCGGAAGCAGCAAGGAATTGGGGGGTGGAGACATGGCAGAGAAAGTGCTCTGAAAAGCCACCACCCCGTGGTTGATACTGTGATGACCCTTACCTGCTGGAGAGAATGCCCGGGGCCAGAGACAGATGCACTTGCTGAGTTCCTGATGAGTTCCTTGCAGCCCTGGGGGCCTGGAGCCCAGGATCTCCAGGACTTTCCCGTCATCTCGGGCACACCCTTGCCCCTGATCTTTTCTAGGCAGACTCGCCTGGTGCCCAAAGTCCAGGCTCTGCACCCCTCAGATCTGTGATCACAGATCATTTAACTTTGAGCCTCTGTTCCCCCATCTGCTCAATGCTTACGAGGTACAAATGCTCCCAAGAACACACACGCTGAGAAAACTTTGCATCAAAATATAGCTAATAGAGCTGGGCATGGTGGCGCACGCTTGTAATCCCAGTACTTGAGAGGCTGAGACAGGAAGATTGCAGGTTCGCAGCCAGCCTCAGCTACTTAGTGAGGCCCTCTGCAACTTAGTGAGACCCTGTTTCAAAATAAAGAATTTAAAAACAGGGCTGGGGGTGTAGCTCAGAGGTACAATGCCCCTGGGTTCAATTCCCAGTTCTACAAAAATAAAAAATGAAAAATATATAAAGAATAAAAAATAGGGCTGGGAGTATAGCTTAGAGGTAGAATGCCCCTGGGTTCA
>PVJS01011524.1:0-13083 GCA_004027185.1 Glis glis | reverse complement strand
GGAGGTGCAGGAGAACGGTGGCTGTCGGAAGGATGCTCCTGGCCGAGGAACAGCCTGGGTGGAGACCCTTGCCTGGGAGGGTGCTGGCCTCTTGGAGTTGGCGACAGGAAGCCGAGTGCAGTGGCGTAATCCCAGTACTTGGGAGGCTGAGATTCGAGGCCAGCATCAGCAACCTAGCAAGACCCTGTTACAAATAAAAAATAAAATAGGTCTGAGGGTGTAGCCCAGAGGTAGGACGCCCCTCGGTTCCATCCCCAGTGTCACAAAAACAAACAAATTAATTAATTAATTAATTAAAATAGGGCTGGGGGTGTAGCCCAGAGGTAGAACGCCCCTGGGTTCCATCGCCAGTGCCACAAAAATAAACAAACAAATAAATAAGTAAATAAATAAATAAATAAAAATAGGGCTGGGGTGTGGCTTGGACATAGAACGCCCTTGGGTTCAAGCCCCAGTACCAAAAATATAAATAAATAAAAATTGCTGCCAGCGCTCAGAGGGACGAGGGAGGGCTGAGAATGGGCGGCTGGATCCAGCTGCATGCGGTGGTCGGGGTCTTTGAGAAGCACTCACGTGGAAGCAAGGCTGGGGGGAGCAGACCCAAGAGCAGGAGAAGGAATCAGGCCCAACACACAGCATCTTTTCAAGTTCTGCTGCAGAAAAATAGGGCATAGGCTGGAAGGGGGTGTAGGAGCGAGAGAGGGCTTTATTTCCTTCTGTTTTGTATGATGGGAAAAATTATATACCATGTTGATGCTGATGGGGAAATGATCCAAAAGAGAGGAGAGGGGGACATAGAGAAGGCGGAAGAAGGCGCAGGTGCTGTGGGGGGGCAGCGAGCGGGAAAGGGCCCGGCGCCAGGGGAGGCTGCGCTTGGCAGGCGGGAGGGCAGGCGCGCCTGAGCACAGATGCAGGTGGGCACGAGCCGGGGGAAGCGTTCTTCCGATTGCTCCACTTTTCCAGGGAAGTAGGAAGCGCGAGAGGCAGCTGAGAACGAGGACAGGGAAGGAAGCGTGGGGGCTGAAGAGAGGAGGTGTGTGCAATCCACATCCAGGCGCGGCGCTTGGGTTCACTGGAGACAGCTGTCAGGAATCGACAGCCAGCTGTGGTTTCTGTCTTTCTCCACAACGCTCAGACGCTCGGGTGCATTCTTGGAGTAGATGGACAGTTGGGTTCAGGGAGAGTTGGCATTTTGTAAAATAGAGAGGGATGAAGTGTTTTGTTTTTTGTTTTTTGTTTTTTTTGCGGTACTGGTGATTGAACCCAGGGGCATTCTACCTCTGAGCTACACCCCCAGCCCTATTTTTTATTCTTTATTTTGAAACAGGGTCTCACTAAGTAGCTGAGGCTGGCCCCGAACCTGGATCCTCCGGTCTCAGCCTCCCAAGTACTGGGATTACGAGCGTGCGCCACCATGCCTGGCTCAGGATGAAGTATTTGAGGGGCATATGGGAGGCAGAATAATGGCCCCTCAAAGATGTCTGGCTCTCCTCTTTCCACCATCTTTCCATGCAGCCATAATGGTGTGCATGAATATCCTGGCTGGTGCCCTCAAAAGCATCAACAGCCGGACATGGTGGTGCACGCCTGTGATCCCTGTACTTGGGCGGCTGGGCCAGAAGGATCATAGGTTCAAGGGCAGCCTCAGCAACTTAGTGAGGCTTACAGTAACCTAGTGAGACCTTGTTTCCAAACAAAAAAAATAAAAAGGGCTGGGGGTATAGCTTGGAGGTAGAATGCCCCTGGGCTCAATCCCCAGCACCACACACACACACACACACACACACACACACACACACACAGAGCATCAACAATGCAGAGAAGAGAGGCAAAAGCCAGGTCCTTATTAAGCGTGCCCCAAAGTCATCGTCCAGTTCCTAAATGTGATGATGAAGCCTGGTTATGTCATGGGGAAACAGCTAATTCTGAGGGGTCCTTGGCTTCCATGATGAATTTCAACACGTGCCATCAGAAAAAGGCAAAGGTTTTAATTAACTTAAAAAGGTGGGGATATAGGTTGGGGGTTATCTAATAAGGGGAGAGCGAGTCTCCCTGCGCGCGTCCATCCATCCAGGTGAGCAAGAGAGCATCTGCGTGCTTTCGCGGTTCTTTATAGGAGGGGGTAGGTAGGGTCGCACAGGAGAGGGCAGGACTTCCTCTTAGTCCTGTTTCCCTAGCAACAGATAGGCAGTGGGGGTCTGGCCTTTTGTCCTCCTCACCCATCCTATTTACATTAAGCATCTCAGGTGTGGAGAGGAGCCATTGTGATTAAGGGTATGGATTCCCTCAGGCTTCTGCCTGACTGAATGCACCCTGTAGGGTGGAGTTAGATTATGAACTTTCAAAATTTTAAATCTCTATTTTCCCAATGTCTCCTTTCTGCCTAATATCTCTATCTTTTCTATTCTACCTCATCAGTTACACTGGTGAACCACTGATGATCACAGAGCTGGGAAAATTGTTGTGAACGTCATGGGCAAGTTAAACAAGTGTGGAGTGATCAGCCCCCGATTTAATGTGCAGCTCGATGACCTAGAAAAATGGCAGAATAATCCGCTCCCATCCCGTCAGTTTGGTTTCACTGTATTGACAACCTCAGCTGGTATCATAGACCATGAAGAAGCAAGATGGAAACACACTGGGAGGGAAATCCTGGGCTTCTTTGTCTAGGGATGTAAAACATACAAATTAAAGCCTCCATTGACCAAAAAAAAAGATGTCTACCTCCTAATCCCTGGGGTCTCTGAACATGTTAGGTTATATGATGGCTAAGGATTTAGAATCAAGGTGGCAGGCAGAATTAAAGTAGATAATGGGTTGACCAAGAGATGGGGGATCATCCCGCTTTATCTGAGTGGACCGTAATCACAGGGGTCCTTAGAAGTGAAAGAGGAAGGCAGAAAAAAGAGACTGGAAAAATGGCAGCATGAGAAAGACTCAATCCAATGAGGGAAGAGGCGATGGGCCCAGGAATGTGGGCGGCCTCTAGAGGCTGGGAGAGGCTGGGAAACAGATCTTTCCAAGAGCCTCCAGAAGGAGCCCGGCCCTGCCAGCAGCTCCACACTGGCACCAAGAGACCCATGTTGGACTTCTGACCTCCAGAACTATAAGATTATAAATCTGTGTTGTTCGAAGCCATTGACTTTGTGGTAATTTGTCACAGCAGCAATAAGACACTAATACAGGGGTAGACAAGGAAGCGATGAGGTTTAAGCTGAGTAAGAAGGAAATGAATGGTAGGAAGGGCACTGAATTGAAGGCCCAGGTGGCGGCCAAGGAAGTGTTGGAGATGGCGGGCTAGAAGGTAAATTCTTATACTGTGGGGAGCTTTAAATTGATATTATGAAGGGGTGGCAGATCTTTTTATTTTCTTTTTTCTTGTTTTCTTTTCAGTACTGGGGATTGAACCCAGGGACATTCTACCTCCAACCTACACCCCCAGTCCTATTTTTTATTCTTTATTTTGAAACAGGGGCTCACTAGGTTGTGGAGGGTCTCACTAAATAGCTGGGAACCTGGATCCTCCTGTCTCAGCCTCCTAAGTACTGGGATTACAAGCATGTGCCACAGTGCCTGTCTGGGTTTGCAGTTCTTAATAAAGTCAAGGTCGAGATATGACAAGGGGGATGAGTGTGGGAGTGGGGAGGGGGACAGGATCCTCAGAGGAACTGTAATGGTGAAAGGTCCAGGTTCACTGCCCCCCAATGAAACCAATAACTCAAGAGAGAGTGATGGGAGAAGAAAGAGCTTTACTGGCAACAAGCCAGCAAGTTGGAGGACAAAGGACTGCCGCCCACATTCCATCTCTCCAGTGGTCGCAGGAGCGAGGCCGATACAGGGGGGTTTGTGGGATGTCTAATTTTAGCCCTTGCCAGTTAGGCATGGAAGGGTCATTAATTCTTACAGGAATCAATTCTCTTGACGTGGTTTCGATGTTGTCCCCGCGTCACCAGGTGTGCCGGGTGTCCCTGGTTCCTGGAAACGCAGAGAAAGATTGCTGGCTAGGAGGCCGGTGGCTGAGGGCGTTCTCTGAGGTTTTCCCTTATTCTTCTTTTTACTGGTTAATTATTTGGGGAGTGAGACAAAAATGAAACAGTGCAAAACAGACTTACCAGTGCTGGGGTGGGTTAACCCGTTCATGGGCTTCAGAACTCGAGGCCAGATGATGTAGATCACTTTCGTGGGTAATGAAGTGATGATCAAGAGTTAGGAAGGAGCCGGGGGTGGTGGCACACTCCCATAATCCCAGTACTTGGGAGGCTGAGACAGGAGGATCACAGGTTCCAGGACAGCTTCGGTAACAGTGAGGCTCTCAGCAACTTAGTGAGATCATGTTTCAAAATAAAAATAAAATAGGGCTAGGGGTGTAGCCCGGAGGTAGACCACCCCTGGATTCCACCCCAAGAACCAAAAAAAGAGTTAGAGCTGGGCGTGGTGGTGTATGCATGCAATCCCAGTATTTGGGAGGCTGAGACAGGAGGATCGCAGGTTTGCAGCCAGCCTCAGCAACTTGATGAGACCCTGTTTCAAAATAAAATAGGGCTAGGGGTGTAGCTCAGAGGTAGAATGCCCCCCAGTTCAATCCCCAGAAACACACACACACACACACACACACACACACACACACACACACATAAATCAGGAAGGAGTGGTGCCCCAGAAAAGGGAAGGAGCTTCAAGCCCTGGGGGGGCTGGTGGAGGACTGCGGCAGAGAGGAGCAGTGGGTAGCATGGTCCAGTGACATGGGAGTTTTATGGGGAGGAAAAGGGGATTTTGATTTGCAAGCAACGCTATGAAGAGCGCCTTCCTCTGAGGCTGCAGAGCCAGTGGTTTGAGGATGTGGGACAGGATCCAGCCATCAAAGAAATGGCTGCAGAACACTGCGTGGGAGCAGCATCTCTTAACCCCACCGATCTGTCATCCTCCCCAGCTTCAGTCTCCTCGTACTCCTTCTCTGCCACAATCCCCTCCCACACCAGGCTAGAACCAGCCCTGCGAGGCCACTAGAACGTAGCGGCCTTCTGAGACCGATCCCAGTGGGCTGTGCAGCCCCCATTCTGGCCTCTTGGCTCATTCCTTCTGGGGAAAATCAGCCTCCATGACATGAGGACATTCAAGCAGTTCCACGAGGAGATACAGAGGCCTCAGAAAACAGCCAGCCCCAACTCACCAGGCATGTGGGGGGCCGTATCCGAGGACCCTCCAGCCCGTCGACCCTTCAGATGACCACAGCCCAGCTCACGTGTGTGTGTGTGTGTGTGTATGTGTGTGTGTGTGTGTACTGGGGCTTGAACCCAGGGGTGTTCTACCTCTGAGCTATACCCCCAACCCTTTTTTAAAATTTTTTGTTTTAAAACAGGGTCTCGCTGGGTTGCTAAGACTGTCCTTGCACCTGCAATCCTCCTGCCTCAGCCTCCCAAGTACTGGGATTACAGGCATGTGCCACCACACCCAGCTCCAGCTAACATCTTAAGTACAAACTCACAAGGACCCCCAAGCTAGAGCTGTCCAGCTGGGCTGCTCCCAAGCTCCTGACCCACAGAAATATGAGTCGTTACACATAGATAATTAATACAGTAGTTTATTATCATTATTATTTTACTAGTCCCTCCTCTGGCAACACCTCTACATTTCAAATGAAATGACTTCCTCAGGCAGGCTGCCTTTGATCCCGGGGTTACATCAAGAGCCCCTTTCCCAGCTCTCCCTTCTTCTCACCATACCATGAAGTCACTATGTGCGGAACAATTTGTTTACTATATGTATTTAATGTATATACACATCCCTCTCCCAAACAAAACTGTAAGCTCCACCAGGGCAGGGGCCATTTGTCTTGCCCTCCTCTGTACCCCACACTTCACACGATGCCTGGCATGCAGCAAGTGTTCAAAGATCATTTGTTGAATGACTGATTGAGTGAACGAACTGTCAACCATATGTGGTAAGATGAGGGGCCCAAGTGGAGGGCTTCACATTAACATCGTTTCAGTACAAGACGCAGGGAGCTGAGAACCCCCTTCCCCGGCCCTGTCTTGGATCCCATCTGCCTTGGCTCAGGGCCTGGTGGGCTGCAGGTGACTCCTCTGGTCTGCCTTCTTGAGATCCAACTATATCCAAATCCTGGCCTCTGTTTACCGTGTTCTGTTGTTTGTTGTGGAAACATGATCTTGCTTTGAACGGGACTGTAATCTTATGGGTGTGCCAAGAGGTTATCTCAGGAGCGCAGGTGGGCTGCAGGTAATCCTGCAGGTAGTCCGGTTTTGCTCATCCCTCATTCCTACCACTTGATATCTGGGCATCTGATTATAGACTAATGCTATTCCGAAGGCCTGTTTACATTTAAAATCCTCTACTGTCACATCCCCCTTTGCCTTATTTTCTTGGTCAGAAATACACAAATATGCCAGGCACGGTGGTGCACACCTGTAATCCCAGTACTTGGGAGGCTGAGACAGGAGGATCGCAGGTTTGAGGACAGCCTCATAAAGTAGTGAGGCCCTCCACAACTGACCTTATTTCAAAATAAAAAAATAAAAATAGGGCGGGGGTGTAGCTCAGAGGTAGAATGCCCCTGGGTTCAATCCCCAGTACAAAAAAAAAAAAAGAAAAGAAAGGAAGGAAAAAAAATACATATGCACAATTTTACCAAAGGTTAACAGCATACCACACACAGGTTTTAATTATTGCTCTCCACTTGCTAGCTGTGTAACTACAGGCAAGTTACTTAACCTCTCTGAGCCTCAGTTCCCTCACCTGTACTATGGGGAGAGTAACACTATCTTGCAAAAGTAATTGTGAGGATTGTCTATAGCAAAGGAAAAGGGTTATGGACAAATCCGCTCACAGTAAGCTTTAAGTAAATGTTGATTTGCTATTATTAGAAATGAAAAATACAGCCGGGTGTGGTGGCACACGCTTGTAATCCCAGTACTTGGGAGGCTGAGACAGGAGGATCCGGGTTCACGGCCAGCCTCAGCTACTTAGTGAGGTCCTCCGCAACTTAGTGAGACCCTGTTTCAAAATAAAGAATAA
The DNA here is from genome assembly GCA_004027185.1 of Glis glis. NCBI lineage: Eukaryota > Metazoa > Chordata > Mammalia > Rodentia > Gliridae > Glis > Glis glis. The sequence continues at coordinate 6,051 of PVJS01011524.1, read as the reverse complement.
AAAATAGGGGTGGGAGTGTAGCTCGGAGGTAGAATGCCCCTGGTTTCAATGCCAAGTACCAAAAAAAAAAAAAAGAAGGAAAAATAGCTTCAAACAAAGCCAAACAATTATATTTCCAAACAGGTCTGCAGCAAAATTTATGATGTTATTAAGCATTCTAGAGCAAACATAAACCCTCTTTAAAAATATGCATGCTAAGCAGGGCATGGTGGTGCACACCTGTAATCCCAGTACTTGGGAGGCTGAGACAAGAGGATCACAGGTTCAAGGCCAGCCTTGGCAACTTAGTAGGACTCTTAGCAACCTAGAGAAAACCTGTTTCAAAAAAAAAAAACATATTTTAAAAAAGGGCTGGGGTGTAGCTCAGAGGTAGAACACCCCTGGGTTCAATCCCCAGTACCACACACACACACACACACACACACACACACACACACACACAAATGTATGCATAAATCCAACCCAGCACCAAAAGGCCCGTGCGCACACTCACATCCCTACAGCTGCAGTGCATCCCCATAGTAAACCACAGTTCACTTCTATTTCACTTATACAATCACTTGCAACCACCTGGATATTAAGAAAATTGTACTCTGAGAGCATTGAAACCCTGCCAAAATCTCTGTGCATGAAGCAGTCCCCACCTTCAGGAGAGGCACTGTGCCAATTGCAATCTACCTTTTTCAGACAGGACAGCAAGCCACTCAAGGTCACAGACTGAGTCACCGTCGGGAGTGAGACTTTTTCTTTTCAATAAGTGTACATGCTGTCCTTTGAGAATAACGCACTGACCTGCCGTCAATGAGGATTTGCTCTAAGCTGTTTTTCCTGCAGTGGAGACAATGAAAACTGAGTCACACAGAGTACACGTCTCACTCAGCCACTCAACAAGCACCTTTAGAGGACCTACTATGTGGGTGGGGTAGCTCTGTGGTAGAGAGCTTGCCTAGCATTCGTGAGGCCCTGGATTCAATCTCCAGCATTGCGAGTGAGAGAGAGAGAGAGAGGACCTACTATGTGCCCGATGCTGCCCAGGGCCCTGTGGAATGAGCAGTATATAAGATAGAAGGAGTGTCTGCCCTCAGAGGACTTAGGGTCTGTTTCAGTCAGCATTCTCACTGCTGTGACCCCAAAAACCTGACAACAAAAACTTAGAAGAAGGAGAATTATTTGCTCACAGTTCTGGAGATTCTAGGAGCTCAATCCATGTTAGGCCGGGTTTGTTGAGCTCAGGGCATGGTGGCTGGAAGCAGAGAGAGGGCATGCACAAGGGATCTGCTGCTCATATCATGGAGGCTTTTTAAAATTTTTTGTTGTTGTTATTGTTTTGAAACAGGGTCTCACTAAATTACTGAGGGTCTCATTAAATTCCTGAGGCTGGCCTTGAACCTGCAATCCTCCTGTCTCAGCCTCCCAAGAGAGAGAGCAGGGGGACAAGAGATCTTATCTAGTCCCCAAGGCCACATCCCCTAGGGCCCCTTCTTAACCACCAAGCCTGACTTCCAACATCACTACCTTGTTTCTATGAGGGCTAGGGGGACAATCTAAATCCAAACCATTAGGCCAGTGACATCCGGGGAGCTCTGGGCATGTGGCAGGAGGCAGAGAGAGAGCGCAACGGCTGCTCTCACATCACAGAGGCCAGAAGCAAGAAAGAGAGCTCGGAAGGGGGTTCGTGACCATGTGCACAGTCCCCAAGGTCACACCCCCAGGGACCCCTCCTCAGCAACTGAGCCCCGCCTCCAACCTGGCTGCCTTGTCTACATGAGATCCGGAGGACATTCTAAGTCCAACCCATAATAGGGTCCTGGGAGTGAAGGAAGACAGCCATTCCACAAATAATTACACAAACAATTAGTTGATTACAATTCTGATAGATGCTTTGAAGGGTACTTTGGGGAGCAGGCCCAAGGGAAGTCAGGCAACTATTTCCCAGGAGCAGTGACATTTAATCTCTAGCTCAAAAGATGCATTTACTAGAAGAGCAGGTGGGGAGGGAGAAGGAGAGGGACAAGGGAGAACCTATGTGCAAAGGACCTGAGGCAAGGAGGTGCTTAGCAATTACAGGGAATGGAAGGCCATTCCCCAGCATGCCACGCCTGGAGCAAAGAGGTGCTGTCAGAGAGGGGCTCGCAGGGCAGTGGGGGATGGGAGCAATCACACGGTGTGACAGATCAGGGATGGGATTAGATATCATTTGCTGAAAGACAGATTATCCCAAAGCTTAGCAACTTAAGACAATGATAAACACTATCTCACATTTCTGGTCAGGCATTTATGGGCAGCTTAGTTTCATGGTCTGGCCCAGGGTCCCTCATGAGCTTTCAGGCTAGATATAAGTTGGGGTTGTAGTCATCAATGACTAGACTAGGACTAGAGGGGCCACTTCCAAGATGGCTGGCTCACATGGATGGGACAGGTGCTGGCTGTTGGCAGGAGGTCTCTGTTCCTTGAGACATGAACTTCTTTTTTTTTTCTTTGTAATGAGGACTGAACCCAGGGGCATTCTACCTCTAAGCTACACCTCCAGTCCTTTTAAAAAAATTTTTTTTTTTTTGCGGTACCGGAGATTTGAACGCAGGGGCGTTCTACCTCCGCGCTACACCCCCGGCCCTATTTATTTTATGCTTTATTTTTGAAACCGGGTCTCACGAAGTTGCGGAGGGCCTCGCTAGGTAGAGAGAGAGACAGAGAGAGAGAGAGAGGAGAGAGGAGAGAGAAAGAGAGAGATAGATCGATCGATCAATCGATCGCGGGCGCGCATGCACGCTGAGGTTGGCCGCGAACCCAGATCCTCCGGTCTCCGCCTCCCAAAGTACTGGGATTACAAGCGTGCGCCACCACGCCCGGCTCTTTTTAAAAAATTTTGTTGTTGTTGTTTTGAAATAGGGATCACTAAGTTGCTGAGGGTCTCGTTAAATTGCTGAGGCTGGCTTCAAACCTACAATCTTCCTGTCTCAGCCTCCCAAGTACTGGGATTACAGGCTTGCTCCACCACGCCTGGGCTACATGGTCTTCTTCTTAAGGCTGCTTGAGTATCCTCGGGACATGGCAGCTGGCTTCTGCCATGGAGTGTGATCCGAAAGCAAACGAAGCAAAAGCCACGATGTCCTTCATGTCTCAGCCTCAGAAATCACACCAGGTCTTATCCATTACTGAGCCCTATCGACGGGGGGAGGAAGCACACACAGGCACAAATCCCAGCAGGCGAGGAGCCCCGGGAGCCGTCCTGGAGGCTGGCCACTGTGGGAATGCCTTCCATGGCCCCATGTGCCCCAGCCAGGGCCTAGTTTGGAACTCAGTACCCGCTTAATAAAATGGTTCCTATGATGGCATAATGTCCAAACCAGGGGGAAAAAGGATGAATGCATAAATAAATATGAATTAATCAATTGATATGCATTGAGGTATTTTACATTCCCAGAAACAAATGATAATGAAACCAAGTAAGTATGATTCCTTCCTTCCTTCCTTCCTTCCTTCCTTCCTTCCTTCCTTCCTTCTTGGACATGGTGTCTTGCTGTGTTGCTCAGGCTGGACTCTGGCCCCGGGGTTCAAGTGATCCCCTTTACAGAGCCTCCCAAGTAGCTGGGACCACAGGCATGCTCCACCGTGCCCAGCTGCTACATGAATCTGGAGCACAATTAGGAACCATTTGAAACCACCGGGAGCAGCTCCTCACCAGACTCGGCAGGTTGAGATCCATCCCCCTCCTTCCCCAAGCTTCGCTGACACAACAATGCAGGAACAGATGCAGCACACAGGGACAAGGACAGAAAGATGACGGGAGATGCTCTCGACGGTTGGACAAGGGGCCTGAAGCTCAGCAGAATGGGGAAGACGGAGAACCAAGCCACATGCGGCTGAGGACTCTGGGAATCCAGCGACTCCAAGCAGCAGAGGCTTCTGAGAGCAGACCACTGAACATCTGCAGCCCAGAGCCCGCCCTTGTTGTGAGCAGCTTGAGGACTCCAGCCCGCACCCCTCCGAGAAACTGGAGCGAGCTCACCCTCTGAGCGTCACCCTCTAGGCTGATGCCCCAGGCTGGAGCCCAAAATGAGGCGGGCAATGAGACTGGACACAAGGCTGAGGCATCCGTGAGATCTCCTGGCCCCGTCTCCACTCTGCTCTCAGAATGGGGCAGCCAGGCTGGGACACCTCTCCCCGGGGACAGGCAGGAGACGCAGCAGTGCTGTCCAGGGGACACTGACCAGCCCAGAAGAAAGGACGCGCTGACCTCCGCCCTCGAGGGCTTCCTTACACATGGCTGGGTATGGCATTAAATAACGAGGTCCCTGCACAGCGAGACCCGGCCTTCCGTACCACCTCCACATACACAGAGCTTCCAACCAGCATTACCGCCTCTCAATAGGACTGGACCACAATGATTACCAGACATTAGAGGGAGAGGTTTACATGCGTTTGTTTAACTTTAAAAACATAAACATGGAAAAGGCACTTAGGGAGCAGATTAATACAGAAATTTTAAAGACTTTTGTGTGTGCTTGTGTATGGTACTGGGAATTGAACCCAGGGGTGTTGTACCTCTGAGCTATACCCCCAGCCCCATTTTATTTCATTTTACTTTATTTTCGTACTGAGGATTGAACCCAGAAGGATTCTACCTCTGAATTACACCCTTTTAATTTTTTATTTTAAAACAGGGTCTCGCTAAATTGCTAAGGCTGGCCTCGAACCTGCAATCCCTGTCTCAGCCTCCCAAGTATCAGGATTATAGGTGTGCGCCACCATGACTAGCAAAAAGGACTCTTAAAAATAACTATAATTAGAAAACCCTAAGGATTCCACCAAAAACATTTCAGAACTAATAAATTCAGCACAGGTGAAAAATCGACATGTGAAAATCAGTTGCATTTCTCTATACTAACAATCTGAAGTGGATTAAGAAAAGAATTTCATTTACATAGCATTAAAAGGAACAAAAGACTTAGGCATAAACTTCACTGAGGAGGCAAAACACTTGCACACCAAAAAATAGAAAACATTGCTCAAAGAAATTAAAGATGGCACAAACGGAAACACATTCAGTTATGAATGTGTTTATGAATTGGAAGACTTACTATTATCAAAATGTCAATGCTGCCCACAGCAATGTGCAGATTTAATGCAATCTCTATCAAAATCCCAATGGCATTTTTTGCAGAAATAGAAAAATCGATTAAAAATGTGTATGGACTCTCAAGGGCCCCCAAAGAGCCCAAGAAGAACAAAAGTTAGAGGTCTCGTACTTCCTGATTTCAAGACTTATTATCAAGTGTGGCATTGACTTGAAGATAGAGCAAAGCCGGGCGTGGTGGTGCACGCTTGTAATCCCAGTACTTGGGAGGCTGAGACCGGAGGATCTGGGTTCGCGGCCAGCCTCAGCTATTTAGTGAGGCCCTCCACAACTTAGTGAGACCCTGTTTCAAAATAAAGAATAAGAAATAGGGCTGGGGTGTAGCTCGGAGGTAGAATGCCCCTGGGTTCAATCCCTAGTGCCGCAAAAAAAAAAAAAAAAGAGAAGATAGAGCAATAGAATAGAATAGAGAGCCCAGAAACAAATGTCTGAATATGTGCTCAAATTATTTTCAACAAGGTGTCAAGACCGTTCAGTGGAGAAGAGACAGTTTTTTCCATACCTAGTGTTGGAAAAATTGAATATCCATGTGCAAAACAACAAATTTGGACCATTACCTTATACCATATATCAAAATTAACTCAAATGGGGCAAACACCAAATGTAAGACTTAAAACTATAAAACTCTTAGAATAAACATAAGGGTAAAACTTCATGACACTCACTTTGGCAATGATTTTTTTGGTTTTTTGGCAGTGGTGCTAGGGATTGAACCCAGGAGTGTTGTACCTCTGAGCTACACCCAAGCCCTTTTTGTTTTTTTATTTTGAAACAGTTTCTCACTCAGTCACCTCATGCTGGCCTCGAACCTGCAATCCTCCTGTCTCAACCTCCCAAGTACTGGGATTACAAGCGTGTGCCACCATACCTGGCTGTGATTTCTTTTTTTTTTTTTTCTTTTTTTTTTTTTTTTT
>PVJS01011523.1:0-45604 GCA_004027185.1 Glis glis | reverse complement strand
AGGGAGAGAGAGAGAGAGAGAGAGAGAGAGACAGGGAGAGAGAGAGAGAGAGAGAGAGAGCACGCGCGCGCGTGCGCGAGCTGAGGCTGGCCGCGAATCCGGATCCTCCGGTCTCCGCCTCCCAAAGTACTGAGATTACAAGCGTGCGCCACCACGCCCGGCCCCATTCTAAGTACTTTTTTCTTGAGTTCCTAACACACTGTCAACAATTTTAGGGATTAAGGGACTTCTAATACCCCCATTTTCTAGATGACAAAATATCTTTGCAGAGTTGAAGTAACTTAGTTATGATAACCAATATTAGAACTGAGAGTAAAAGCCTGGTCCATTTGCCTCCGATGCTTGCCATCATCTATTCTACAAAGCCACGCTACCAAAATCAAGATGTTCAACTCACTGAAGCCTTAAATTCCATTTTAGCTCCAAATTCCATGACTCTCTGATGAATATTTCAAGGCAAGGGGACACCAGGAAATGATCAGTCACCGACATACGCTTAGTGGTGCATTCCACAAACGTGTCCAAAGTGCTGACCAGGTGGTGCCAGGTGCTGGTAGTTACAATGGATGCTCAACGGTGCGCCAATTTGACCTCTACTTCACACCACTGTTGGTGACAGCGAACTTCATTACACAAACTATTCTGCAATTGGTTGATGCTAGCATCTGGAATTTGATGTAGCAAAAGCAATCATAAAATCCCTCTGTATTTTGATTTTTTTTCTCAGCAATTGTCAGAATCTAAAAGTATAGCATTTTAAATGCATTTATTGCCTCCCTCCCTCTTATACCCAATAGAAATATTTCCTCTTGGAGCAAGGGTCTTCTTTACTCTTTCACCTGAGGAATCCCCACTCCTAAGAGTGTTGGTGCCCTGCAGGTATTACATAAACAGGTCTGGAGTAGACAGGGAATTAACACAACTGCAGTGAACCCAGTGTAACACTCATACCCTCTCTCTGAGGTTTAGAAAATGCTTATAGATACAACATTCCATTATTCACCAACAGCCCCAAGAGCTAAACTATACTCCTCTTTTTATGGAAGACAAATCAGAAAAATCAGAGATTATTTGAATTATCCACAGTCATACATGTAAGATTACAACACTTTTGATCAAAGCCCCACACTTTATATCCTATCCCAGTGCAAAGGACGCTATGGTAGAATTTTGGAGGTACCTCTTAACTAAATGGAGCATTTCAGAAACACAAGCCCATGACATAATTGGACCAGAGACGTCAATATGGGCAGAAAGAATCAATCTCTATCTTCTCAGTTCGGCAACAGTCCTAAAGAAATTGTAGAGTGTGAATGGTTCAGGTGGATGACACGTTTAGATAAACTGTATTTCATTTTATCTACTCAGTATAACTAAGAGAAAAATCCTGTGTATGTGGAGTTAATCATTACACTTCCTTCCCAAGCAAAACTGGACCTTATCCACTACAGCCTATGTCATAGCGTGTCACAGCTCAGCAGAGTGCTGTACCCCCTTCCATCTGCACCTCCATTCCCCCATCTCCCATCTGAAGTAAATAGAGTCTGCTTTTATCCTATCCAAGTGCAAACCCTAGCTCTGCCTTTTTTTTTTCCTGTGCAGCTTTGGGGAAAGTTACTTAAACTCCTGTTTCAGCCCTTCACAGAGTTATGAGAAGATTAAATGAGTTAAATATATGGGAAGTGTTTAGTTAGTTCTGGGCCTGGCATGCAACCAAGTGTTGGGTAACCCTTAGCTGCTGTGTTTTCATTGTTGTTATTCTAATATCCAGGCGACCTTGCCTCAGCCTTCATTCTCTCCCTGGGGCTTGCATCCTGAGAAATGTTTCTACTGACACTGCTATCGTTTTTAGCTCTCTTCTAAATTCTCAAACCACAATTTCCTTTCACTATAAATATGAAAACAAGACCATTTCCCTTCTCACAACCAGAATATAGCTCAAAACAAATATTCCATTGCAAGACTTGGAGACATCATCTGGGCAAATGAAGGACAATAGACTTTTTTTCATAGTGATCATTATCTTTGACTTCGTATCACTTCCTCATACACTGTTCCTGAACCGTTGGTTAGACCTAAGTCCCAAATGCTATCCTCTGTTGCCCCCAAGCAAGATTTCTTTCATATCAACATGACAGTGATCACACTCAAAGGAAGTTTACAAGCTGGGATAGTGTTTCTGCAGACACAACCATCAGGGAGAATGGTGGTTAATCCAGTAGGCATCTATTTCTTGCATCATTCCCTCAGAAAGCAATGATTGAACACTTACTGTTTGCCAGAGAAGGCATTCTGCTAGACACTGGTGAATCAACAACAACTAGGATGATATCTCTGATCTCAAGGGACTCGTTGTAGAAAAAGGTTTATTGTAGTGAAGAAAGACAGACCATTACACAATGAAAAAAGTTCTATAATATAACTATGGTTGGCTATTGGGGTGATCTGGTAGACTCTTGCTTGCTCCGTAGTCCCGTCACAGAGGGTTGCTGCTTTAAGCAGCTCCCTAATAACTATTCTGGGGTTCCTGCCATGGAAGGTTGCTGCACCAGACAACTTATTGAAGATTGTTCCATGGTTCCTGCCACGGAAGGTTGCTGTACCAGGCAGCTTCCTGATCAATAGTATTCTTGCATGATGCTGACACGAAGTCTGATATAATAATTTGGAGAGAATTTAATAATTGGGGGAGTCGGGGAGGAGATCCAAGATGACAAATTCTCCTGGCCTTCTGTAGGCAAGGCCTTTCTTACATAGGGCTTCAAACAAAACAAACAGGAAGAAGATCACAAGTTAAGACCAGGGAGTGGCAAACACAAGTTAAGACTAAGGAGTGGCAAAGTGAATGTTTCAGGGAAAATAGAAAATCATCAATGTCCAGCTTGAGGTCCCATCCGGTCTAAGGAAGCTTGCCTGTGTGCAGACAATTTCCACTTAGCATGTACTGCGTACACGGTTAAGCTGGTCCAAAATGGCGACCTCATTGTGTGGGCTAAGATGGCCCCCAACAGTTGGCCTGACATGTGCCCACCCAACACTGATTGCAGAAGCCAGAGAAGCTTCTTAGAGGAGGAAGTATCAGAAGAGTATTTAGGAGGTTGGATAAAGGTTAGGTGAAATGGACAACAGAGTTCCCATTTGATTAAAACATCTGCAGAGCCCCGGGGTGGAGGGCAAGGTGCCCCAGGAGACATCTGCCCCATCAGTGCGGCTGCGATGTGGAGTTTGGGAGTGGGGCGTGTGATAAGGGGGACAGGGGACATATCACGAAAGCACTTGCATCTCAGGCTGCAAGTGTTTGGGCTTTATTCTTTCATTGAGGATGGGGAAATTCCACTGCATCCTTACAAACGGTGATTGGGATGATAGAATTCAGCACCTGCAGTTACGCTCAGCCTCCGGTTCCTTTGCCCATGCCGGTGACAGCACAACCCTTCTTCAAAACCATGCTGAATGTGCTGACACTTCAATTTGCCTCTCGCCAAGAGCTGGCATGATGCTAACTCTACATTTTACAGATCAACTCCCCCACCAGGTAGGTGAGAATAGCTTTCTGAATTTTCGTGGTAACTATTTTAAGTTATTGGTCATCCTAAGAGTGTTTCTGATTATGACCAGAGGGAAAACAATTTTAAAAAATAAATAAATTCAAGCCAGGATTGGTGGGGCATGCTTAATCCCAGTACTTGAGAGGTTGAGACAGGAGTATCATCTCAAGTTTGAGGCCAGCCTTAGCACCTTAGTGAGGCCTTCAGCAACTTAATGAGACCCTGTTTCAAAATAAAACTAAAATAGGGTGTAGGTCAGAGGCAGGGCACCCTGACTTCAATCCCCAGTATCACAAAATTAATTCATTAATTAATTCAAGCACCAAATTACTTTGAACACTTTAACTTTTGTTTTCATTGATGGGATTTGGTATTTTGGTGAAAAGCCAATTGTGTTTGGGCTGGAATCTGAAAACCAGAACAATAAAAGGTCAAAATGCAAAAGGTGGAGTAGGTGGAGCTTATGGTCTTTTAGGCTCAATTTTATTCTTTATGACACTATATAAAAACAAATAGGCATTTGAAAGAAATAGGCTATGCATTGGTGAAAAAGCAGGAGAAAATAAATTTAAATATAATTTAAAGCAGAGGAAATGGATAGTTTAAAGATCTGAGGCTCTAAACTCTCTCCTTCGATGCAAATTTCTGAGTTTTGCCATGAATGCCAAATGTACACATCCCTGTGAATCTCAATTCTTTTATAACACAGGGAGGAAAGGAAATGGCGATCATTTCAGAAAGGCGAGGACTTGTCTAGGTGTTTCACACATGTCTGGATCTAGGTGGTGCTGTTGGGAGCACTTTCCAAGAGATGTAAAATGGTGGATGCTTTATGATTCGATTTGTGGAAAATAAAGAATTACCAAGGCGGCTAATCTCATAGATGGTCAACGGGGGAAGTGAAGATGAAACATCAGATGAGGTTGAAGGACATTAGTTATTAAGTAAGGTTGAAACTGTAAACACACCACATACACACACACACTCACACACACACATATGGGTTTAGAGACAGGGTGCAGATGACTTTGTTTAATGGGCTATTTATAGGTGACACTACCTGCATAGCACCCAGGTAGATAACCAAGCTGCACATGGCTATACCCAATTTGGTCTTTCAGCACTAGAAGTTTTGTTGGTAAAGCAATCAGCAAACTTTCATGACTTTCCTTCATAGCACAGAGTCAAGGGGATCCTTTCTGGTTTAGTGACTAGAAATCATGAAAGAAGGGTTCACCTCCCCAAGGGGGTATCAAACATGACACACATTCAACGATCATAGAATTCTAAGTACTTTAAAAGCTGCTAGGTGTTAGTGCTTTAAAAATGCAAGTGTGTACAGGACTCTTGATGAAGACCCTGCAAGGAAACATGACCATCTAGGAACATTGATTCCCACTCACCCTGGGATTTCATTAAAGAGAGAAGAGATCTAGCCTGGCATGGTGGCGCACGCTTGTAATCCCAGTACTTTGGGAGGCGGAGACCGGAGGATCCGGGTTCGCGGCCAGCCTCAGCTGTCTCTATCTCTCTCTCTCTCCCTGTCTCTCTTTCTCTCTACTTAGTAAGGCCCTCCGCAACTTTATGAGACCCGGTTTCAAAATAAAGTATAAAAAATAGGGCCGGGGGTGTAGCGCGGAGGTAGAACGCCCCTGGGTTCAATCCCTGGTACCGCAAAAAAAAAAAAAAAAAAGAGAGAGAGAGAAGAGATCTGTGACTTCACATGGCTTGGTTTGTATCTGGGCTTATGTCCAACAAAACTGCTGAGAAGTAGGGACTGGGAGCTATTAGTAGATAGGGGTGGGTTGACCCCAAGTAATGGAAGAGTGACAGGGAAGAAATGTTGCAAAGATAAAAATCAGTTCCAAAATAGGAAGAAAAGAAGAGAAAATATATGTGTAATTAAACTGCTTGTGTTTTTAGTAGAAGATAATGAAAAAAGGGGGGGCAGGCCCACCTTGGCTCACAATTGAGGACTTTCTAAAGCAAGGCCTCTAAATCACATGGTGTCAAGGACCCTGCGCAGGCATCATTTTGAAGGAATTTTTAGAGCATTTGTATCCCGGCTGTCAACTGCCTTGGTGGCAGGGTGATAAATGCTTCTGAATTTGAGTTTAAGCAGACTAAATTCTATGAAACCATACTTGAATGACTACAGAAGTCTCTAATAGTCAATTCTCCAATTCTGTACTGGAGAAATCACAGAAGTGTGTTGGCAGGAAAACTAGCCTGGAGCAGGGGATGGGGATGCAACTTTCCAAAAGTCCCCCAGTGTCTTTACAGTGCTCAGTATGTTGATGGCCCGGTGTATTAACATCTAGATTAACAGAATTCACAGAATGAGTATATGAAAAAGGGATTTATTAGATCAGCTCACAATGTAGTCCTGAGTTTCAACTGCACGTGAAGAATCAGAGGAATCAGTAGCTGGTTGGGCGGTCTAAGAGCTGGAGCCTTAGGATTGAAGCAACCACCAATTCAGTCCAGTCCAAGATGTGAAGATAAGGAAGCTCTTCGGAGAAACGATGGTGAAGTTTCAGTTTGAAGGCTGGAGGCCAATGATCTCAGATGAGAGCAGATCAAGAAGCTCTTCAAGGAAACGGCAGAGTTGGAGACTGACGATCTCAGATGAGAGCAGATGCGTTTTCTTCAGGAAGAGTCGCGGCTCCCTCTACATGGCTTTCTCCTTCTTTTATCTAAGTCCAGCACCTATCAGAACCCTACTACCCACATCTAGGGTAGGACTTCCGGTTCAATCTGCTGTTACACAACCAAAGTCACATGATCTTAGGTGGGTCAAGTTGACAAACCAGACCAACTATCACACCCGGAATTCACAGCGGTGTGGCCATGACTGCTCAGCACACTCTAGTGCAGGGTGCATCTCCTCTCTGCCCCAAAGCCCTTGGACGTCTATGGGTTAGTAATCATGGCCACTTTCAGGGCTCCAGTTTCCTTGTTTAGACATGAATTTGTAAATAATTTAAGGTAAGGTTTGGTAAAGCTGAATGAAACTCTAGCATTCAAGTTTCTTTGAGAAGAGGTTGGGGCATAGTCCACAAGTCACAAGAGACACACTTCCTAGGATGTCCATCTACACCTTGAAGATCTGATATGTGGGCAGATTCTAGAGACAGAAGAGGAAGTACTCCCAAACCTGGCCTTGATTTGATCTAGACAAATGCTTCCTAGAGTCATGATGATAACCACCTCTACTATCTCATCCATCCATTGCAAACCAGACAAGGATGTTAGGTACCAGACCCAGAGCTGAGCATGCTGTATACCTTACTTAGCTCAGGCATTTCCTGAGATCCTCTTAGCTCAGCAGCGATGTTGATTCCTCACTCTCCCAGGGAGTTCAGGAAAAAGCAAGCATCATTTTGTGACCTTATACCACCTGGCTGGTTATCTGGCCTGCGTTCAGCAAAGCTAGAAAAGTGAGGCCCTCTGCAACTTAGTGAGACCCTGTTTCAAAATAAAGAATAAAAAAAAATAGGGCTGGGGGTGTAGCTCGAGGTAGAATGCCTCTGGGTTCAATCCCCAGTACTGCAAAAAAAAAAAAAAAAAAAAAGAAAGAAAGAAAACAGGTTATCCTACTGCCCACAAGCTCCTTCTTTAAGACAGTTGTAGCAGAGAAACATTGTAATGGTTTGGCTATAGAATGTCCCCCCATCCCTCACAGAAACAAGGTAGCGATGTTGGAATTGGAGCTTGGTTATAATCTCAGCAGTGGATAAATCCATTGTAAGGATGGTGGCCTGAGCCAACAGGATGTGGCTGGAGAAGCTAGGTCCCTGGGGTTGTGATCTTGGAGATTATATATGGTTCTTCCTCCCCTCGCTTGCTTGCTCTCTCTTGCTTCTGGTCTCCATGACCTGAGAGTGAAAACTTGCTCTCTCCCTCTCTCTACTTCCCCCACTTCCCCCACCACCATACCCTGAGAGTTGTGGTCCCCAGCCTCACATAGACTGAACCCCAAATCCCCAAGAAAACTGTGAGCAAATAAAGCTTCCTTCTTCTAAGATACGTGGTCAGGTCTTTGGATTATAGCAGTGAGAATGCTGACTAAGACCCCAGATAACCTTGACTGATGAGAGATTCATATTTATAATTAAATGATATGACCTTTCTGGTTCAATTGCCTTAACAGAAAAGCAAAGAAAATGGAGCCCATGGATAGCCATTGCTGTCCAGTGCTTTCTAGGGGCTAAGAGCAGTACCCTTGCTCTGTGTGATTTTTTCTATCCTCAGTTTACAAAGGTAGAAATCTGAGGCTTACAGAATTTAAGTCACCTGTTCAAGGTCAAACAGCAAATGGGTGGCAGAGTCAGGATTTGAGCTTTTCCATTACCTCTTTCTGCCTCAGAGAGAATATTTAAAAGAGAATCCACGTCCTGCATCTAACTGTGATAAGAAAAAAAAAAAAAGGAAAACATATCCACAAAAAAAGGAAACAAAATACAACAAAGCCCTTTCCCTCTGACATTTAAACATTACTTGTGTGGAAAGATGAGGATGGAAACTGAACACATGCTTACATGAGCAGAAATATGCCGGGGAGCCCTGGGATTTATTTCAGACATATTTCAAATAGATATATGGAAAGCAAGAAAGGAGGGGAGGAAAATAAAAAAAGAAAAAGCATCTGATGAATAAGCGAGTAGGAGAAACCAGGAGGAAAAAAGATGCAGTGTAATCGTAGCCCGATTCCTTCTGGGATAAACTTGCATGCTGGTGCTGTCGGCACTGTGGGGAATACACCAGACACCCTGAGATTACTCTTCCATCAAAGATGATATTGGATCTGATCTTTCAATTTGGCCAGCTGGCTGCAGAAACAACCTAGGAAGTTTCCAAAGTTTTTAACTTAAGTGAATATCTAAAATATGAATTCCCTTAGGTGGCATTGCCTGGACAGAGGGATTGGACAGGTTTCCTATGGAACCCAGTGGCTAATTTGCTGGGGATGGTAATTTGTTTAATTTGTGTGTGTGTGTGTGTGTGTGTGTGTGTGTGTGTGTGTGTGTGTATGGTGTGTGTGTATGTGTGTGTGTGTATGGTGTGTGTGTATGTGTGTGTGTGTGTGTTTATTTATTTTATTTATTTATTCATTTCTGTGGTACTAGGGATTGAAACCAGGGGTGTTCTACCTCTGAGTCACACTCCCAACCCTATTTATCTATCTATTTATTTATTTATTTATTTATTTATATTATTATTATTTGTGTGTGTGTGTGTGTGTGTGTGTGTGTGTGTGTGTGGAACTGGGGATTGAACCCAGGGGCATTCTACCTCCAAGCTACATCCCCAGCCCTATTTTTTATTCTTTATTTTGAAACAGGGTCTTGATAAGTTGCTAAGGCTGGCCTGGAACCTGAATCCTCCTGTCTCAGCCTCCCAGGTACTGGGATTATAGGCATGCATCACCATGCCCAACTCCAGGGATGGTAATTTAGACTTTGCTCTGTCACCTTTCTCCACTCATGGGCTGATTGGCTGTTGGAAACTTTTCATTCAATTCCATGGATTTCTTGGGTGACTTAGCCGGGAAGCCGGCTCAAGAAAACAACTCAGGGAATGCCACTGCAGTCTTTCTTCTCCTTTTCCTCCATTTTTTTCCCTTTACTATCTGTGCCTAGATGGGGACAGAAAAGAAAGTGTCTTCAGTGTCCGCTATACCTAGAGACATTTGGCTTCAGCAATGGGGCCCAGCTTGTCCAAGGGGACATCCATCTGGCATCCATCAGCCTGCCGACCTCTCTGCGGCTCTGATGCGATGCTCAGATACATATTCATCAGCAAGCCCAGATGAGCGAGCGCCTTGCCTTGCCATCAGCAGTGGTACCACCGGATCGCTGCAGACTGGACAAACTGACTGCCCTTCACTTGTTTCTTCCTTCCCATAGGCTCTGGGGACAGAGGCTGCTCTCTCTGTCCTGTAGCTCCATACAGGAGCCCCGTTTGCTAAACTTTGGGGTATCTAACTGCCTCAGTACTAGAGAATGAGGGCTGCTTGGTCTCTTCCAATGGCTGGATTCTTCCATCCATCTTCTTGTTTTCACTCTGGTATTATACCTGACCTGTTGGACAATCTTCACCTTTATAAGCTTTTCAACCAGCTCTGACATCCTTCCATGACAAAAATCTGAACCCCAGAACTCTTTCCCCAGGGAACTGCAGATCTCCACCTGTGCCAGAAGAGAGTCTGGACACCTGTAGTTTCTCGAGTGAAGAAATGATTGGTCAGATTGTTTATGTGAGCGATTGTCACGTGGGGCATTTAACTTTAAGACACAACTCCATTTAGAGAACTACTTTGTTGCCTATTTTGGACTCTGATAGTACTAGCCACCCAATGATATTCATATCCCCATTCTCCTCATTCAGGTGAGAAAATGGTTTAAGTACTGCTGAAATGAATTTCTCAAATCCATCTTGATCAACTGAGACACACTAAAACTCGAAGTGTGGATTCCAGAGAATCTGTGCAGACCAGAGCACCTTTGGGCGCTGTGTCCAGGCAACTACAATGATTAGATTGCTGGGACAGAGGATTCGCTTGTTTGAATCACGAACAGTGCCTACGAATTCCCACAAAGTCTTCTTGCATTTTTCTCCTTAAAATTTTTTAAGTCAAATAAGACTGCATTCCAATTTTTTCAGATGGAAAGAATCAGAGATGCAAATTGATGGACCGATTTGACTAAAGCTATTCATTGGAGGATGGAAAATAGCCCCACGTCCTGAATCCTAGGTCAAATTTTCAAATTCATTAATTGACCTATTATATTCTGTTGCTAATTGTATTGTAACCCTGTTTACTGGCTGCAGATCAGAAAAAAGTACATAGAATTTTTTTGTGCCAGTCACAAATCCATAACCACCTGATTTAATTTTCACTACTCACTGAGCAGGTCAACAGGTGCACAGAGTTCTACACATGCAGCGACATGAAGACACTCATTCTCAAACATGCAAATATTAGACACCTTGCCTCGTCCCCCTCCACCTGTCCTCAGCCTTCCTTCAGCAGGTCAGAGGAGCCATTACTAATTAGAGAGGGAACTGGCATTTGTCTCTGTGAATACATTCTTTAAGCTGCAATTTGCAGCCAAACCCTAGGTCTCCACAGGTGGGAGCAGAAGAAAAAAAGCATTTTGTGGCAGTTTCTCTTGAAGTGTAAAGTTTTCATCTCTGCAGGAGCAATTAATTTTCCCTGTTTAAAACAACAGAGAAAACCCTTATCTTTGCTTTTCGTTCTAAGAGCTCAGGGAGCCCAGTGCAGGGGGGCAACACATGTTGATCTTTCCCGTCTCCCTGCTGAGCCCGATGAGCTGATTTCTGAACCAAATTCTCAATATCCTACAAAGGAGTGAAGAATGTCACTAGTTACCATGGAGTGCCCATAGGATACTAAGAATGATAATAAAAAATTCAAAAAGCCAGGCACAGTGGTGCACACCTGTACTTCCAGTACTTGGGAGGCTGAGACAGGAGGATCACCGGTTCAAAGCCAACCTCAGCAACATAGTAAGACCCTCAGCAACTTTGTGAGACTCTGTTTCAATTTGGAAAAAAAAATAAAATAGGGTGGGGATGTAGCTCTTAGCTTGGAGGTAGAATGCCTCTGGGTTCAAACTCTACTACCAAAAACAAAACAATACAAAACAAAACAAGATCAACAACCCTCCCAACTTCAAGAATCCACTTCTGTTTGTATTTGAAAATGTTCTCTACAGCACCACTAACCAGTCTCTACTCTGTAATGTTAGATACGTCCAGTTTCCTTCCTATATGGTCTGAATGTTTGTGTCCCCCACCCTCCAAATTCACACTGAAATCTTAACTCCTAGTACGATGGCCGTAGGAGGCGATCAAGTCATGAGGGAGGGGCCCTCCTGAGTGGGACTAGTGCCTACATAAAAGAGAGACTCTCTGCCCATTCTTCTAAGCGGGGGACACTGCATGCATTATATCCTTAAAATAAAGTGCCTTTATGGAGAGCCACAATTTTGCCACTATTTCCCAATCCATCCATCCCACGGGGGCATGGTAACTGTCCCAGGAGTGACTTAAATAAAAAGAAAAAAAAGTAAAGACCCAATTTAAACAGTAAAAGTTTCAGGAAAATCATGATGTTATGCTTCTCAACTTCAATTTCTTTATGTACAAAATGTAGTAAAATACCTGCCCTTGGGCTTGCTGTAAAGTTTATGTGTGTGTGTATATATATCTATCTATATATAGATAGATATATATACACATATACATATAGATATACATATACATATACATATATATATACATATATATATATATACATATATATGTGTGTGTGTGTGTGTATCTGTGTGTATGTAGTGTTTTATGCAGTGACTATATATATGCATAAGGCATATATATTATAATATATATATGCCCTAGTGACAGTAACAACACACAGTGAGTACTAAATTAACGTCAGTTCCTCTCCCCACAGTTTTCAGAGCTTTGGGCAATCTAGCTTACTCCTGGTTTGAGAAAAGCCCCTGGCATTACTGAGGGGGTATCAGAGTGGGTGCCTGGGTCACTGTCACAGAAGCCAGAAAACATCGGCTGCCAATTGAGTGCCAAATCACCCAAGGCCACAGCCAGGGACATCACTCTATGTGGAATAAACCACAGGGAGAAGGAATGGGGATATTCTTTGCAACCTTACTGACTGAGGGTTAACCTGTAGAACCGAATTTTTTGAACCTTTGTTTTTAATGCACATTATGAAGTAGACTTTATCCAGTGACCCTGTATATATAAGCATGCACACATGTAATCAAAGATATGATCTACTGAAATAATCTCTGCTTTTATGACTTTCTAGTCTACTCATCCTATTATCTTTAAAAATAAGATTTTAAGATACAAGAATTGGTAGCAATCCAGCAGTTTAAAAATTCTACTTTAGAGGGTCCCCCAGCATGATCTCCGGCCCCATAACTTCTCTGGCTAATCCCTAAGATGTCCCTGTCTGATAAATGACTAAACCAACTTCTATTGTTCTGTAGCTCAAAAAACAAAGTGGTCATTACCGGGACTGTGGGTTTAGAAGAGATTTTTTTAAAACACAGGACAGAAAACAAAATGCACCTTGTGCTTTCTTGGGTGTTTTGTTAATGACGCTCAGGTAAAACAAATCTACAATCTCTCTTTACCCTAAATGCTAAGAATCTTTTAATAGTAATAAAAGCATGAAATCCATCTTAGGCCTCCCCAGCCTTGCCCAGGGCAACCACTTCATCAGACCCTACCACTGTCACCACACAAATGTGCCTGCTACCTGGGACAAGCCCAGAGCTAAGTCACATCTCAGTATCCGCATGTGATTGACAAATGTGCTGGTTTCCCTTAGACACAGCGGAGTCAGTTCTTTGCCGCAGTGTAATTGGAGCTTTTAATTTTTATGTTTCGATAGATTTCATAGAAGAGGAGCAGATGAGTGAGTGGTTGGGATCCGCATCATGCCGTCTAGCTTTCTCTTTAGTGTCTGACTTGCATCTGTTCAAGTAGGTCTGTTTTATTAATGCTTACTGGCCTAAAGCTACTGCCGTGGTGTTAAAGATGCAGTGTTAGCACAGCACTGACAGATAGATTTGTTTTCTATGAGAAAGAAATTAACGATTGCATACGGTATTGAACCCCTGGCTTTCCTCCAGCTTTCTGGTCTCCGTGTTCAAAGGCTGGATTAAAGGTAGAGATCAGAAAGGGGCTCCCAAGGGGGTCACTGTTAAGAATTGGGTAGGGATCAGGGAAATGTAAGACTAGGGGCCAAGGCGAGAGATCACCTTACCTCAACAGGAGACCTGACTTCCTCTTTATTGCTCAGTCCTGGACCATCAGACAGTACGCATGGACCATCGAGTAACTTGTAAAGAAGGGAGCAAAGTGGTCCCTTGACTCCTGAAACCGCCCAGCAGCACTGTCAGACAGAGTGCAGGATTTTATTTGCCATAAAAGCTGCGGGTCCTTTTGTCACGAAGAGAGTGTAGCCAGCTCCACTCTGATCCAGGCCAGCATTTGTACTCAAGCATGGAGCACTTCGATTCAGTTTCTAGGGAGCCATCATCTTCAACTCCAGTGACTATCAAGTCACAGTGCAGGAGGTCCATCCAGGCAGAGGAGCGCCCTGAGGGGGGCAGGGCTGAACCCCAACGGAAGGCAGGGGGCAGGCCTAATGGAGTCAGAGGGGGCTTTAGCAACCAGGGGCTGGGCAGAGGGAAAGCTGTATCAATGGACCACTCAGAATGGGGTAGCTGGGAACCTGGAGGGGATGCTGCAGTGGACGCTCAGAGCCGTGTTCAGAACAGATGTTCCAGATGTAAGGAAACCAACTCTCAAAGAACCTCTTTTCCTCTGGGAGAGCATCTCTCTTGGGAATGGCTGCCACCAGGTCTGAGTCAGGGAGAGGCTAAGTCTGAGACCAACCAGCCTACATCTCAAGGGTCTGAGCAGGTGCACGTTTTGCTCCCTGAGCTTCAGTTTCCTCATTTCTAAAACGGAATGATAACGCCTACCTGAGGGCTCCTTGAAGCTTGACTGAGTGGATGCAGGCTGATGTAATCGTGTGGCATTGTGTCCAGCACCACAGTAACAACAACAACAATAATAGCAATAGCAATACAATCTTTATTCCCATGGTCAATATTATTTTTCCATTCTGGGGCCAGGATGGAGCATTCAGGGACTAATTCTCCCTCCCCACGTGTCTCACTTTCTGGGCTTAAGGAACTCTTATCAGGTTCATGGGAGATAAAGTATACAAATTAATTATCAAATTCCAAATATATTTTTGTTCACATGGGAGATAAAGTATACAAATTAATTATCAAATTCCAAATATATTTTTGTTCAAATGTGCATGGACAAATGTCCTGAACGGACAGAGGGTGGCAGGTACTCTGTTCTGCCCCATTTTCTAAGTGGATAGTGTTTACACCTCACTGAAGGGATGACTACAGAGTGGTACCAGGTCTGGCTGGCTTACTGGGCTGTGAAGGAAAAACTGGGCAGGTAACTTCCCAACCGGAGGGAATTAGATAGCGTTCTTCTTGGAGACAGGAGGGTCAAATCAGCTGACCTCTGAGGACAGAAGCTCTCGTCAAAAAACACTTGGAAATAGCTTTCAAGTAAAATAAATAACATTATCTTTTTTTTTTTTTTGCGGTACCAGGGATTGAACCCAGGGGGGTTCTACCTCCGAGCTACACCCCCAGCCCTATTTTTTATCCTTTATTTTGAATCCGGGTCTCACGAAGTTGCGGAGGGCCTCACTAAGTAGCTGAGGCTGGCCGCGAACCTGGATCCTCCGGTCTCCGCCTCCCAAGTACTGGCATTACAAGCGTTTGCCACCACGCCCAGCCTAACATTATCTTACTGTACTATAAATATATGACATCTATTTGTCTATTACATAACAAACTATACTACAAATTATACTAATATTATATTGATATTATATTGCATTATATACTTAGATATTTTATATATTATACTCGTATACCTACCATGTGGATAGACGCATTTGACTTTTGCCTTCTTAACTTTTGTCACCACTGGGCAAGGGACAGGTAGAAGTGATGCTGCATGAGCCTCATCCACATTGCAAAGGGGTCTGGGCAGCTCCAGGCGCAGTCAGAACTCGGCATCCTCATTGAGCAGCCTCGAGCTCTGAACCCGAAGGACGGCAAGCCTTTATCTACATTCCAATACTGTCAGCCAGTAGGAATGCAGACCGACGGAGGGACCCGAGGGCCACCAAATGCACGATGGTTCAGCAGCTTCTCTCGGGCCCCTTCCTT
Organism: Glis glis; assembly: GCA_004027185.1. NCBI lineage: Eukaryota > Metazoa > Chordata > Mammalia > Rodentia > Gliridae > Glis > Glis glis. Next base: position 30,222 of record PVJS01011523.1, on the reverse strand, counting down.
GGGTTACTTAAGCATTGATTCCAGGATGCCCACCCCCTCTGCTGACAAGTGTCTTTACCACCCACCCCATCATCACACGCAGTGTCTTTACCAACCCGCTTCTTCCTTCTCACATTCTTTCTTACTCCCCAAGGGCAAAGCTAAACATGGTGACACTCCTCACAACACCTTTCTGTATTTTAATACGGAGCCATTTCCACCGTGCCAATCCTTACTTACTTCCATCCCTGCTCCATGTGGAGGTAGAGGAGGAAAAAGGACACTGGAATGGTCAAGCGAACACTCTCTCCTGGGGCATAAAATACCCCCTATAACAACTGATTTCTACCTGGAGCCCGGCAGCTCAGTAATGCTGCCTGCAGTAGCGGATCCTGTGTCCTGGTCTCTGGAGAGAGAATGGGTGCATGCTTTTGTGCATAGAGTCTGGCTTTTTTTTTTTTTTAGTATTGGGGATTGAACCCAGGGGCATTCTACTTCCGAGCCACACCCCCAGCCCTATTTTATTTTTTATTTTGAAACAGGGTCTCGCTGCTAGGTTGCTGAGGGTCTTACTAAGTAGTTGAGGCTGGTCACGAACCTGAGATCCTCCTGTCTCAGCCTCCCAAGTACTGGGATTACAGGTGTGCACTCTGGCTTATGATTAGGGTTTTGTTCTGGAACAGGATGAGGCAAATTCCTGTAGATAGTCTCGCAGCCCTTCAGCTATGCTACTGTAAAGCAAAAGCAGCCACAGACAATACGTGAATACACGGGAGCACTGTGTCCCCAAAACACTTTATCATTGTTATTATTATTATTATTATTATTATTATCATTAGTGAGTGTGTGTGTTGGGAGCATTCTACCTCTGAACTACACTCCCAGACCTATTTTATTTTATTTATTTATTTATTTTGCGGTACCGGGGATTGAACCCAGGGGCGTTCTACCTCCGCCCTACACCCCTGGCCCTATTTTTTATACTTTATTTTGAAACCGGGTCTCACCAAGTTGCAGAGGGCCTCGCTAGGTAGAGAGAAAGAGAGAGAGAGAGAGAGAGAGAGAGAGAGAGACAGTGAGAGAGAGAGAGAGAGCTGAGGCTGGCCGTGAACCCGGATTCTCCGGTCTCCGCCTCCCAAAGTACTGGGATTACAAGCATGTGCCACCACGCCCGGCTTTATTTTTTATTTGGAAACAGGGTCTCACTAACTTGTTGAGAGCCTCACTAACTTGTTGTGGTTGACCTCGAACCTGAGATCCTCATGTTTCAGCCTCTTAAGTACGCAAAAGCACTTTATTTAAAAAAAAGAAGTCAGTGGGCCAGATTTGTCCGGCAAACCACAATTGGATGATGCCTGTTTCAGAGGAAAATATTATTTTTTCCTATAAAGCCATTTCTCCTTTCCATCGGACCTCTTCTTATGGCCCCGTCTGGGGTCGCTCAACACTTTCACCACTTCACTGTTCCTCCTTTCTTTGTGTGTGTGTGTGTGGTACTGGGTATCAAATCCAGGGGTTCTTCTCCCTCTCAGCTACAGCCCCAGCCCTATTTTAGTTTTTAGTTTGAAACAGGGTCTTGCTAAGTCACTGAGGCTGGCTTCGAACCTGTGATCCTCCTGTCTCAGCTTCTCGATCCTCCTTTCTGTTTTGATCTTCTCCATTCTTCCTTGTCTCCCCATCTTTTATGTCATTTATTTATTTATTTATTTATTTATTTATTGTAGTACTGGGGATTGAAACCAGGGGCCTTCTACCTCCGAGATACACCCCCCAGCCCTATTTTAGTTTTCATTTTGAAACAGGGTCTCGCTAAGTTGCTGAGAGTCTCACTGAGTTGCTGAGGCTGGCCGTGAACCTGTGATCCTCCTGTCTCAGCCTCCCAAGTCCTGGGGTTACAGGCACATGCCCCCTGCCTGGCTCTTCCTTTCTTTATCTGTATTTCTTCAGAGGTCAAGCACCTGCTTGCCATATGGCCGTGTAGTCATCTGCACCGCGCTGCGGATCCGTCCATTTCTGGACTTCTTCACAGCTCTGCTTGTGAGCGTTTGTGAACACTTTCCGTCGGCGCTCTGTGAATGCTAGTGAGTGACCTCAGTCCATCGGGACAGCTTGATCCTTTTCTTGAGACACTCCCACCCACAACCTCCACAGCAACTGAGTCTGAGAAACACCTCACCACCTCTGGGTTTTCGGCTCTTGGTGCCGGTGCCGGGGGCACAGCACCCTGAGTCCATTCGGCAGCAGCCAGTGCCCATAGTTCCTTTCATTTCACGGCAGCCCAGGTGGTCATGACAGGGGAACCTGGGAGCCACGGCAGAGACGTGAGTAAGAGAGGGCTCAGGACAAAGGTCCCACCTGTGCAAGGCAGCTCCTGTCTACATCCCCGCCCCATCCATCCTGTCTTTGGCCCTCACATCTTCCCTTTGTCCTGCTTAGCAAAATGATTTTCCCTTGCCGCTCATGGCAGGGCTGCAGTAAGTATCTGAATCCCCAAGCCCCTGGGCACAGCTTCTCTAATTGTCAAAGAGCCGCTCAGGAGCCATTTGGCCACCCCGTCGCCTTGGGAAAGAACGTCCCTGCTGAGTGTGCAGTCCCAGCTGCCCGCTGGGATCTCGGCTGCAGAGAGGGTGTCACCTGAGGCTGGCCCCATGACAAGCTTGCTCCTTGTCTCCCACGGCAAGACATTTCCTCCTTCCTGGCCTCACGCCGATTTCACTGATGCACCAAAGCATCCCTTTCTAATCTGGCCGAATCAATTACAGACATTACAGATTGTAATTACCCTAGGAACTCCCGAAAACTAATTAATACACAATCCCCGCAATAAATTACACCTTTCCTTTGGCTTCAAGTGCCAGAAAACCAGTTTCGGAGGAGGCGGAGAAAGTGCTGCTCAGGCCTGCCGGGACCATCCGGAAACTGCGCTTTCTCCAGCTCTGCCGCGCGTTCGTGGGTGGGGGTCAGCAGCGGCCACGGGCACAGTGCCGGGGCTCTGGGCAGCAGCCATGGTGTCTTTGGCCACTTGGGAGGGAAGTTATCAGATTATCCATGAGACCTGGTCTGTTGTTTCATCACAGGGAGCATCAGTTTACTTGGGAAAATCTGCGGGAGCAGGCTCTGGGAAACAAGCAGGACACTCAGAGGATGCTGAGAAGGGGGGGAGCTTCTAGTCCTTTAGGTCTTGGGATTAGTGAAGCTGATATATATATGCATATATATATGTATCACAGATATGCTTATATGTATATGCTTCTTTTAAGATATATATATATATATACATATACACACACACATATATATATATATGCTTCTTTTAAGCTACATCTAAGCTTCTTTTATATAAACATTTTTTATGTATACATATATATATTTGGTACTTGGGGATTGAACCCAGGGAATTCTACCTCTGAGCTACACCCCCAGCTCTGTTTTATTTTTTACTTTGCAACAGAGTCTCACTAAGTTGCTGAGGATATCACTAAGTTGCTGAGGCTGGTCTCGAACCTGTGATCCTTCTGTCTCAGACTCCCAAGTACTGGGATTATAGGCGTGCATCACCATGTCTGGATCCCCCCCAACTAACACCAGACATGGACTCCCAGAGCTGGCTGAATCTCCACTTTAGGCACCAAGAAAGGCTTTCCTGGACCTAAGTGTGTTTGGAAAGCAGACTCAAAAATTATATCAGTAATAAAGTGGGAAATTATCTCATTGACAGAATTCGTATCCTCACGGTTGAAGACCCTTCACCTGGAACTGCCATTCATGTGAAGTGTTATTCAAAACTGTTAATATAATTATCAGAACAAAAGGAGAAACAGGCAAGCAAACTTGTAAACACCCCAAGCCTGAAGTCAGAGGATGGAGAAATTGAGAAGCAATTTTTATGTGTCAGGAGAGCCAAGGATGGCTGGACAGATGGAGAAGTTCTCTGAATCTCAACAGTAGAGAGAAGGCTCCGATGGGGGTTAGTGTGGGAGCGGTGGGGGTCCCGCATGTACATGTGTGCAGAGATGTATAGTACATGTTTGGCAGTATGTGTGAACCCATGTGTGCCCATGAATTTGTGTGTGGAGCATAGATACAAATCACATGTGCATGCATGTATATGTGGGTGTACACGTGAATTTGTACTACGTGTGCATGTCTGTATTTGTGCATAGATCAGTATTGGTGTGTGTGACTGTATGTGGTTGTATACATGCAGGCATCTGCCTAAGGGCATACAGGTTGACATTTGCATGTGTATGTACATGATTATATGTATGTGTATGTGTGAAGGTGTGTGTGCCTTGTGTAGGCCTTTACATGTGTGTACGTGTATAGGGGCATGTGCATATGTATGTGAAGATACACATGTACCTGTGCTTGTATGTGCATGTGTACATTTGTGGTGCATACACATGTTGGTGTGTACATGACCATGGAAATATGATTGTGTACATATGTGCATTTGTATGTGTGTAGAGTATGGGTGTGCGTGCATATATATGAGGGTATACTTGTGTATTTGTGTCTAAATGTGTCTGTGTATTTGCATGAGTGAGGTGGGTATAGCTGTGTGTGTGTGAGTACAGGTGAGGATGATATATGTGTGCATGTTTATATGATATAAACATGATGATATATATTTGCATGTAAATAGGTAGGTTTGGTAATGTGCACACAGGTGGGTGTATACCTGGGTGTGTGTGCCTGTGCCTGTGTGTGTGTATGAGTGCACACATGGAGTATAAGCACACACTACATCAGATAAGACCCTGCCGTCCTCCAGCCTCCACTCCTACTTCCCTGTCCTGGTCCATGTCATTCTGTCTTGTCATCTGATTGTCCACGGAACTGAGCGTCTCCCCCACTAGGAAGGCAAGAGGGAGAGCCAGTGTACTTTCACTCGCACACCCAGCACCTGGCCCTGAGCCTGGATCCTGTCAGGTGCTGGTTAAACATCTGCCAAGTGGAGGAATTTCAGGCACACTGGTGAGCACGGGGTGGCTGATGCCCTGGGCAGCCGCTCTCCGGTCCCCAGAGCTGCTACATTCCATTCTGCAACATGGGTCTCTGGGTTTGTCCCTGTTTCTTTCTATGTTTTTTTTTTTAACAGACATGTATTTGTTGAATTAGTGTGGAATCAAACCTGAGCTATGGAATAAACCCTGTAGACATGTGAAGAAGTTCCTTCTACAAAGCTCTCTAGGTCAGGTGAAAGCTTACCTCCCGGAGCGCTCTCAGTTTCTTTTCCTGGGGATCTCAGCGTCTCCTGACAATGCTCACTTTCTCGTCCCTAATGTCTACTTGGTTATCTGTCAATTTAGTTGGGAAATTATTCAGGAACCTACTCAACCTCTCTCTCCTAGCACCTGCTTTATGAAAACAATCATACTTTCTTGCCTGCATCACCGAAAGGATGTTCCAACATGTCTTTCTTTTCCTTTTCTTCCACTCCCCTCTACACACCCGGCCCAGATGACTTTTCCATAGAGTGATCTAATTATGTGAAGTCAAAACCTATGAAATCGACAATATCCAACCCCTCCTGACCTACAAAGTCTGGCAAGTAATGCACAGTCCAATGAGCTCTTCTGAGAATTAATAGTGGATATAAAGTGTTAAATCTGGTGACAACCACTCACTAAGTGTTCCATGCATTCCAACAGGCATTATTATTTTTTGATCATGCAAAGGCAACTCTTTTAGAATCAAGCTTTTCTTGATCCTATTTATTTATTCATTTATTTTTTTGTACTAGATATTGAACCCATTCTAGCTCTGAGCTACATCCTCAGCCTAATTTTTACTTTTTATTTTGAAACAGGGCCTCACTAAGCTGCTGAGGCTGGTCTCGAACCTGCAATCCTCCTGTCTCAGCCTCCCAAGTACTGGGATTAAAGTGTGCACCACTGGGTCTGGCTTTTCTTGGTCCTTTTTGGTATTCTGCAATTAAATGGAAACTCTCTGGAGGCATTTTCTCCAAACCCTTCCAAGTCTGAGAGAAGGGGGGACCCCTGTTCATAAAGAAATTTACATGAGCCTAATGGGCATCTTTCTTCCTCTATTTTTTCTCTTTAACATATCTCCTATGAAAATGTTACTAGATTTTCCTTACGTGAGTTTGTTTGGAGAACATTTTAAACAGATTTCCTAAATGTGAGTGCTTATTGCCAGAGACGTGGGATTCCAAAAGGAATTCAGTCAAGTGGTTGAGGTTGCTTCCTAGTTAGTATTCTTCATTCTATGAGAAAATATTGGTATTGCGCTAAGTTTTTAAATAGCACATATAATTATATCCTCATTAATAGATGGCAAATATTATCATTTAATACATTGCTCCAATTAATTATGTTTTTAAAATTAAACATCTAATTTCTAACAAGTTATATTTAAATAATTAAGTCAGATGCTAATGAAATAGAGTGTGCTCCAGCGTCTTCTTTACAAATGCAAAATAAAATGACCTATAAAATCAAGTCTGATATCCTTTCCTCCACTCACCAGCCCCTCAGCCTCTGGCCTTCTCCTCCGGCTTCTTGTCCCACCAGCCACCACACAGGGCGTCTGCTTCCAGCGCCTGGCAGGGCTCACGCTCGCTGTCCACTCCGCGGTCTCCCTCAAGGCCGGGGCTTGGAGCATGTTATTCTTCTCCCAGGGCGTCCTTTCCTCACTTCTTTGGTTAAAATCTCACACGTCCCCCTGGGGGCACTTTCCCAGCCTCCCTGTGATGGAGTCACTGGTTCTGTCCACTAAGCCCAGGGTACACTGCCTGCTCCTTTCTAGAACAGTCCCTGGAAAATACGGTGACTCGTCTCAGAACCCATCTGTCCCCCACTCCACTCAGCGCTCTCCCTCTTATTTTCCTGTCCAGCATGGCTCCTGTCCTCTCTAGCACATGGCAACTAGACAAGAGGTCGCTTTCCTTTTCCTTCCTTCCTTCCTTCCTTCCTTCCTTCCTTCCTTCCTTCCTTCCTTTCTCCTTCCTTCCTTCCTTCCTTCCTTCCTTCCTTCCTTCCTTCCTTCCTTCTTTCTTTCTTTCTTTCTTTCTTTCTTTCTTTCTTTCTTTCTTTCTCTTTTCTGAATTAATGAATAGACAAGTAAACCAAAGAGTAATAGACAACCAAATTCTTTTCTGAATTAATGAATAGACAAGTAAACCAAAGAGTAATAGACAACCAAATTCTTTTCTGAATTAATGAATAGACAAGTAAACCAAAGAGAATAGACAAGTAAAACAAAGTAAAAAAAAATGTTAAATGTTTGTTGAATGAATAGACAAGTTAAATGAATTAGTGACTAAAGGTTTTAGTGAGTTTAAGATTTATGTGGCCTAGGCACACAGAATAATGATTCAGAGCCAGAATATTTATACATTAAAATAGAAAGTTAAAAGCATACTAAAAAGCAATGTCTGAGTTAAATGAGGTAATGTATTTAAAGTATCTAGCAAATGCCTCTCAGTAAGCTCTCCCATGCTGTAGCTTGTGTTCTATTGTGTTTCTTATTGTTAAGTTGCTCAGTAATTACCAAACGAAAAAAGCTACCTAATAGAACACTTGCTACCAGATGATGCTAAAGTACCCATTAAACAAAGCTGTTTCCATCTGAACTAAAGAAGCTTCGGAAATGAATTATAATACATAACAGTTTAATTTTATATAATGTATAAACTAACCTCACACTCACACATATATGTTATATTATATATTATATATATATATTATATAATGTACAATATATAATATATTATATAACAATATATAATAATTTCACACACACAGATATATATATATATATATATATATATTTGGTGGATTTAAACACACACACACATATATGTATATATATTTGGTGGGTTGAACCCATAGGCATTCTATTAGTGAGTTACACCCCAGCCATATTTTAATTTTAATTTTGAAACAGGGTCTCACTAAGTTGATGAGGCTGGTCTTAAACCTGCCATCCTCCTGCTTCAGCCTCCTGAGTACCGGGATTACAGGTATGTGCCACCATGCCTGGCTTTTACTAATTCTTTTAATGAAATATCAAGGTTTTGTTATGGTACTAATTTACTTTTTATGCAGAATTTCTGTGACATACTTACACATGATATATAAACACATACAAGATTTTGAAAATGTACAAAGAAAAAGAATGTAAACTATCTCAAGTTTTTATACTGGTAAAATTACTACATTTTGGGTACAGTGGGTTAAATAAAATATTATTAATTTAAAAAATGTTATTATTGAAAGGGGGGAGGCCAGGGGGAGAGGAAGGGAAAGTGAGGGAGATGGCTTTATGGCAGAAAAGGCTCTATTGGGATAAAACTTGCAGGGGAAGGGAGTCTCCAAGAAAGAATGCAGCCCATCTTCATATGGGGGGGGTCGGTTAGGGGGACTTTTCCACCAAGTGAAGTAGGGAGACTTTTCCAGTAAGTGAAAGGCCTTCACAAAATGGAGTTGCTTTTGCTCTGGTCGGCCATCTAACAATTATAGTATGCTCCATAGTATATTTTATTATGTTCGTAATAAATTATCACAGCTCCTCCTACAGAGATATTTATTTTTTGAGTCCTTATGACAAACATTCTCTGAGTTGGTCCTGACGGGGCGCTCACAGAGTCTTATGTCTTCTCACGGTTGTGACACTCGGAGACTCTCTTCTACTGCATTCACATTTCAATTTTCAAATAAAGTTCATAATTATCAATGAAAATTATACCTTTTCTTCCCACTAGCACAATGGAGCTAGCTGTGTCTTTTTAACTGCTCAAATCAAAATGTTTCCTTGAAGGTCAACAGTCATGTTTATAGTAAAATTGATTCTTTCAGTTAATTCTCCATTAATTAAACTACCTTAGAATTGAATGTGGGATAAATTAAAATTGGTTTACCAGGGTTTGGGGAACCTCTCTTAGAAGGTTCTGATTGCTTCCTCTGATAGGCCTTTGTGAAGAGATTAAAATTCTCCACAGTCAGCTTATATGACCTGGGGAGTCTATTCTATACACGTCCCATCTCTTAAAGTACCAGATGTTCATTATTTACCTACTTAGCGCAAAGGAGTTGCGCTCTCTTGGTCATATAACATCTCATAAGCAGATCTTCTCGCTCTTCCTTCCCTTACCCAGTGCTTTCTCCCAGTGATGTTTATGGTACCCTACCCTTAGCACTCTGCCTGACCACCCCATAACTACATTGACAGGAGGAATGTGTGCGATAAAGCAGATAACCTACAGATAACAGTAAATGTGTTGCTTCTAACTAAAATAGAATAAGACATCCACGAAATTGTGGTTTTACCCCCGAGTCAATTGTAGGTGGCAGCATAACTGACTGTGCTCTGAGACCCAGGGCCATCTGGTTTTCTTCCTGCAACTGAGATCAAAATTCATTGCTCTGTAAACTCCTCAGAATCCCTGGGTGTTTGAGAAGCAAGGAGATTTGATTTTGTTCTTACAACAAAAAGGCCTGTGTAAAGAATTCTTTTAGTCTGTAACAATAGCAACACTAAATCCTTTTATCTGAAACCTGAGAGCGTGATAGAAACATAGAATTTGGAAGACAGTTCCCAAGATAACAAAATAGAGTCTTTAAGTAGATCGCTGATGTTTTGTGTTTTTTTTCATATAAGATCTCAAACATCTACCCCATCCTGCAAAGTTTGAACTTCTGTCCATCTCTGCTTTCCTCATCTTCATTGTAAACAGTTTGTTGTTGTTCCTATAAAGGAGGAAGTAAAATAAAACATGAAGTAAAACAGGACACAAATATCTGCCTGTGGCAAGTGAAACAGGATTGCATATAAAATTGCCAGTGAACTTGAAGATTTAGCAAATGATCTTGTGAAGAAGTGAGCTGTTCCAGCAGCACTTGTCACTTTTGTGGTTTCAAAATTTAAGGAATGAGCCAAGCATGTTGGTGCACACCTATTATCCCAGTAATTGGGAGGCTGAGACAGGAGGATTGCAGGTTTGAGGCCAGTCTCGGCAACTTCGTGAGACCATGTTTCAAAAAATAAAACAGGACTGGGCTGTAGCTTGGAGGTAGGGTGCTCTTGGGTTCAATCCCCAATGCCCCCCCCCCGACATACAATTACAGGAATGGAGTCTCTTAAATGCCCTTACTCCTTCCGTTTCTTTGTACGGCATGTGGAAAGCTATACAGATATTTGGTTATCCCTAATCTGGGGGCAAAGTATATTTTTAGTGAGCTTCAAAAAAAACCAGATTTCTTTTTGCTAGTCTTTAGTTATCCTTTTTTTCTAACTTTTTTTTTTTGCATAGAAGGTAAAAGCTAAGAAGTATGAGGTTACAAATGAATACAAAACATGTCCCTGACCTCTAAGGGAAAATACAGGGAAAAATGCAGCAAAATCAAACCAGTCGTTATTTCCAGCCCACGTGATCATGGATGTTTTTCTAGAAGAAATAACATTTGGGCTTGATCTTCAGATGTGGGGAGGTTACCATTATCTGCATTAAGAAGGAGAACTTCCAGGTATAGAAACAGCAAAGCCCCACGCAAATTTGAGGAGAGACCTAGTTAACTTTATTGGGGGGATTATGTAAAATCTTGTTGAGCACTCAGAGGAAGAAATAAGTAGAGGTCAGATTGTGGAAACGCCTTCTTATTTCAGGTATATAATACCAAATCTCCAAAATAGAAGATTATAAACCAAACTACTTCTTTTTTTTTTTTCAGTACCAGGGATTGAACCCAGGGGCGTTCTACCTCCGCGCTATACCCCTGGCCCTATTTTTTATACTTTATTTTGAAACCGGGTTTCACGAAGTTGCGGAGGGCCTCACTAAGTAGAGAGAGAGAGAGAGAGAGAGAGAGAGAGAGGAAGAGAGAGAGAGAGGAAGAGAGAGAGAGAGAGAGAGCTGAGGCTGGCCGTGAACCGTAATCCTCCGGTACTGGGATTACAAATACTGGGATTACAAGTGTGTGCCACCACGCCCGGCTACAAACCAAACTACTTCTTCAGGTCAGGGGTGGGGACAGTGACTAAGGTTGGCCGAGTGTTCTCAATGTACACACTGTGAGGGGTGTTGTTTACAGTGGGTGATTAAGTTATATGGATACTGAGTAGATTTCAGTTTATTTATTTATGGAAAGATTCTGCTTCATAAAAGTAACTTATTATTCAGGCATGGTTGCGCATGCCTGTAAATCCAGTACTTGGAAGACTGAGACAGGAGAATCGTAGGTTAGAGGCCAGCCTCAGTAACTTAGTGAGACCCTCAGCAACTTAGCAAGACCCTGTTTCAAAGATAAAAAGTAGAAAATAGGCTGGGGGTGTAGTTCAGAAGTAGAACACCCTGGGTACAATCACCAGTATAAAAAAAACATACAATTTATTAAAGCCAACAGAAATAATAATAAGATATATATGTGTAAAGATATAAAAGTCTATCACTGGAAGCATACCTGTCAGCTTTAAAGATAAGCACCTCCTTTTTTTTTTTTGGTACTAGGGACTGAACCCAGGGGCATTCTACCTCCAAACCACACCCCCGGCCCTTTTTATTATTTATTTTGAAGCAGAGTCTTGCTAAGTTGCTAAGGGTCTTGCTAAGTTGCTGAGGCTGGCTTCGAACCTGTGATCCTCCTGTCTCAGCCTCCCAAGTACTGAGATTACAAAATGTGTGCTGCCACACCCACAGCACCTCCTTCTTTAACCCTTGCCCACCTAACCGCGCGATGCCACCTGCCTGACCTTGAAATCCATGCTCCTCCGTGACATTATTCCTTAACACCTGCTCCTCCACTATTGCTAGAGCATCTTTCTCAAGCCCTATTTTTCTATGCTCTTGTATTAGGTTTTAGTTGCTAATATGTGAAGACAGGCATTCTGAGCGTAGTGAGGGGAGGTGTTTGTGAAAACAGGGATGCCATCTGAATCAAAGCTATTCGAGGCCATAGGATGGCATCCCTGTGGAGAGAGTTCTACACAGTACTCTGTATGGTTGCTGTCCCCTTCACTTTTAATGTCCCAACATTGGTCCTGTCCCACCAAGAATTTTTCAGCTACAACTCACACAATTAAGAATAGGAAGCTGGGCGTGGTGGCGCACACTTGTAATCCCAGTACTTGGGAGGCGGAGACCGGAGGATCCGGGTTCGCGCCAGCTACTTAGTGAGGCCCTCCACAACTTCGTGAGACCCGGCTTCAAAATAAAGTATAAAAATAGGGCCGGGGGTGTAGCGCGGAGGTAGAACGCCCCTGGGTTCAATCCCTGGTACCGCAAAAAAAAAAAAGAAAAAAAGAATAGGAGCTGAGCATGGTGGCGCATGTCTGTAATCCCAGTATTTAGGAGACCGAGACAGGAAGATGGCAGTTTTGAGACCAGCTTCAGTAATATAAGACTTTCAGCAACTTAGTGAGACCCTATTTCTTTTTTTTTTTTTTTGCGGTACCGGGGATTAAACCCAGAGGCATTTTACCTCCGACCTACACCCCCGGCCCCTATTTTTTATACTTTATTTTGAAACCAGGTCTCACGAAGTTGCGGAGGGCCTCACTAAGTAGCTGAGGTTGGCCGCGAACTCGGATCCTCTGGTCTCCACCTCCCAAGTACTGGGTTTACAACCGTGAGCCACCACGCCTGGCTAGTGAGACCCTATTTCAAAGCAAAAAATATAAAATGGACGGGGGTGTAGCTTAGAGGTAGAATGCCCCTGGGTTCAATCCTCATAACTAAAAAAAAATAGGAATAAGTACCTGACATAATGTGAACTCTATGAAGCTCTTTATAATATTGGCCCTCTTCCAAAATTCTTCAATGGAGTTACCAAGAATAGAGAAAAAAGAAAGAACCATATTCCCTTCAGTCCCCTCTGGATAAGGACATCTCCACACAGAGATCACATTCATCATCATGTGCGTAAATCCAAGCAAGCTTTAATTTGCCTTCCACTCACTCTAAGCCCTCTAGGGAAGGACAGGAGGATATATCATAAAGAAGAAAAGGTTAGGGTTGCAATCTCCTACCACGCCTGCTGCCTCAGCATGCCAAGGAGGAGAAGAGGAGGTGCATCTTTTGGGAGTACCAAGTCTTTGGAAAGCTGGATTACTGTTATTTGGGTGCAAGGAGATAACTCCAGGAGACAGAACGACATGGACCATGCATGACCTGTTCTGTTGTCTCGGGCTTTACCAGAGAGACACCCTCAGCAGCATCTCTCTGACAAGCTGGGTCGAGGGTCAGAGTATATCAAAATGACTTGGTCAGAAAACATCCCTTATATGGAGGGATTGGGCTGCCCCAGTGGACACGAAATGCCCTAGGGATTGGAGTTCTCTTCAAAACAATACAAACAAAGCAAGCAGATGAATCGACATAAAATATAGAGCTAAAAATACATCACATGTCCACATTTTAAACAAAGTATTGATGCTGAAATTCAAGCTCTTTATTCTTTGTGAGTTTCATCCACCAGAATTATATCTGAGGCTTATACGTATCACCACTTTGAAGGAAAAGAATGGTAACCAAATGGTACAAAATGGAATTTTCTGTGGATGAAGGGAAAGGGAAATGGGGTATTTTTTTTTTTAGTGCCAGAGATAGAATTCAGGGGCATTCTACGTCTGAGCTACACCCCAGCCCTATTTTTTTTTTACTTTTTTATTTGGAAACAGGGTCTTGCTAGGACACTGAGAGCCTCATTAAGTTGCTGAGGCTGGCTTCGAACCTGAAATCCTCCTGTCTCAGCCTCCCTTTTCTAAATCCCAGCATAAGGGACTCCCCCAGCCATCACCCTGCAGCGACCAATTGTGGACGTTTCCCAATCTATCCCTTTCCCCTTCATTTCCTCTTATGTGCTCATGATCTCAAGCTGCATTAAAACTGGTTTTCGCTGCCTTTGCCTCTCCAAAACTCTTATTTTCATGTCTGTCGTGAGCCATTACGAGTCAAAACTGTTAATCAGAACAATGTCAGAGAGAGAAAACTCTGAGAGAGTTAAAGATGAGAACCTTTCGTAAAAGGAACGTGAGGCATGACTCACACCATTCACAAGCTGAGAGCAATAGGCCGTGAGCATTTTTGGTGTGAGACTAACAACCTATGAGCATATATAACATTAAGTCTTATAGCACGTAAGTGCCCATTGGTATACATAGGAGCCATGTGCATACAATTATGAGTCAGACAATAGATGTCGAGATTAATTTATCTTTGAACTTTTCCAAGGATTAAAACCCAAGTCCGCCTTTTAAGTTTTCATAATTTGTTTTCGCTGGGGAATCACTCCCCACCTTTCCTCTTGCAGAGTTCATCCTCAGGTTGCTCAGAGTTCATCCTCAGCCCCAAACTGAGTTTATTTTTCCGTGGTTTGGAAGCGTGTAAGAAAAGAACAGTCTTCTAATAGAAAGTTGAAGCGGTGATACCACGTAACATAGAGAATGCGACCACAAATTAAACAAAAATCTAAGTGGTTTCAGCAAATGTATACTTCTTTCCAGATCCTCTGATTTCTTCTCAGACAAGGAGAAAATGCTCCCTTGCAAGTTTTAGAGAGGCGGTGATGAGTTTTACAGGAGGGTGGTTGAGTGAAACAGAACCACAGTTTGATTGCTCCATGTCTTTGGTTCTTTATTTTATTTATTTTAGTTTTTGTGGTTCTGAGGATTGAACCCAGGGGCCTTCTGCTTCTGAGCTACATCCCGAGCCCTATCTATTTTTTATTTTGAAACAGGGTCTTGCTAGGTTGCTGAGGCTGGCCACAAACCTGTGATCCTCCTGTCTCAGCCTCCCAGGTACTGGGATTACAGGTGTGCACCACCACACCTCACTTCTTTGGTGCTTTTCTTAACTCATTGAAATTTGCACCGTGCCTTGTGTTCCACTGCCCTGGGGATTGTATCAAATCGTAAAATATCTTAGCTATACTCAATTATACTGTAGCTCTTTTAGCAATGACAGGTGGATAGCCAATAGAATGTATCTGGAACTATAAGAACAAACAGTGGGAATGGGAGAAATCAGTCCTGGGAGTGGGTGTGATTGCCACACTCTACCAACAGCATCCCAGACACTATCATCATTCATTTCCAAAGTGGCAAACGGGCCTGACCACAAACACCATCTCTGCTCAGGTGGCCTCTGTCAGCAAAACCCCCACTTGGATATTGTTATGCCTAGGATTTGAATACCACTGTGGATTCACTTCTTTTGGTCTTTGTGCTGCAGAGTATAGCCAAACATACATGCCAAACCCCAGATCTCTCTTCACACTTGGTGAATTTAAAGAGAAGGACTGAGCATGTGGTCTGGCTCCTTGGATTTTCATCAATTGTGTCAGATAAGTAACTTCAGGTGCATGTCTGAAACATCAGTGGGACTCTCCATATGCAAAGGTCCTGTCATCACTAAAATTGTAGCTATTGGCTACCCTCCACAGTGAACCAGCGTCTTGTATATTTTTTCCTTCTGGCCACTTAGGCCAACCCATTTCTCACGTATGTTATGAACATGTAAGAAAATAGCTCCAATCCCCTCCCCAGTCTCCTTAGCTCTCATTCTTTTTCTCCCTAACCCTCTCTTCTCTATTCCCCTTTTTCCCTCTATTTCTGTTTTGATGAACAATTTGGACCACAGGTCCCCCGGCCAGCCTGGGAGCAGTCACTCATTAAGAAGTAGGACATTTATTTCCATGACTTTTTGTGTGAGAATGACAATGGATTTTCACTAGACCTCTAGGTCATGTGACAGAGCCCATAACTTCAATTTTGGCTGAATTAATGTCTCATCCCAGTTCTTCCTCAGGCAGGGTAAACTGCATAAATAGATATTTGCTGATTTTGATTAAATCAGTGGATACAGGAACCCCTGGTCTTATTTGATTATCATATATCTTCTTCACCATGTGTAGCTTCGGGATATTGAAAAAAATTATCTAAACTTTGAAAGTCTTTTTCCAAATGTAAAATAGGAATGATGACCTCTACCCCCCAGGATCAGTCTGCTTACTTCTTTACATTTTAAGTGAGAACAAATGCAAAGCACCCAGCACATAGTAGGTGATGAGCAGTGTCTACTTGACACACAGTAGGTGATCAGCAATGTTTGTTTGCTTTTTGTCTTTTCTCCACAGGGTCTCACGCTTTTCTCTGTACATAGGCAGGTGTTTCGGTACTTGAGTCAGCTAAACAAACTAGGGAAATAATAAATGACGTCCTTTCTCTTAAAAGCATGGAATCAGTGGCAGACTTTGCAATGGTGTGAAAACCTGACAAACACAAAGCCCTAGGGAGCCACGCTAATTGTTCTGGGTGACGAAGGTGAGATGTTCCTTCAGAGTGGGCAGGTTCAGCATGTCTGCAGGTGTTTACAAGCTGTCTAATGGGCTGCTTGCACTTCTTAGATGGGACTCGGTGTTCACACAGCTCTGCTTTGGAGAAAGGAAACAGAGGATCAAGGAGAAATGCACAACGTGGACAACACGTCCCAATAGTCCCCCCGGGACGCAGCCCCCAGGGAAATCAGAGCTGCTCTTTTCCAGACTACGAAAGCTGAGATGCAGGCAGAGTTGCATTTCATTTGCAAGAAGCATTCAGCGCAGTTCAGCTTTTTCAGAAGGGAGATGGGTGACAGGCAGCTGGGGAGAATGTGTTGGATAAATACGAGCGTCTGGAATTTTAAAAGTGTTCTCCTCTTGCTTCTCAGTAGGTGGCTGCCTCTTGAGGTCTGGCATTTGCCCAAGTCTTGAGCATTACCTCAGCATTTAGAGAGAAAACAAGTGCAGAAAGAATCCACAAAGCTGTGTTTTAAGCAGCATCGACATCAAGGAACGCCACGGGGTGGGTTTTTGTTCACCCTGTTAGCATGCAAAATTATTTCGCACTATAGAAAGCTGTCTTTTCCCAACCAAGAAAACAAACAAAACAAAAAAAGCAGAACTAATTAAGATCGTCATATCTCAATAAATATGCAAATGAAAAATCAAAACAAAGAAATTCTATTTATCACATCATAAAGTTGCAAATTGCTGTACAGGCTGACTTGGAAGAACTGCAAGAGATAGAGAGTCCTTAATGGCTTTGCTTAGGGATCCCTTGAAAACTGCCCTGTATAGGTTTTAGTTTGGAATGAAGACGGTGAATTTGCAAGCATCCTTTTCCTGCTTTTGCGCCAGTGGCTGTGGAGAGGAAACGGGACAACATTTCAGTTGAGTAACTATGTGTGAGAGGTGGTGCTATA
The DNA here is from genome assembly GCA_004027185.1 of Glis glis. NCBI lineage: Eukaryota > Metazoa > Chordata > Mammalia > Rodentia > Gliridae > Glis > Glis glis. Next base: position 13,043 of record PVJS01011523.1, on the reverse strand, counting down.
AAATGTGCTTCTATTTATATCATTTTAAGAGGAAAGATGGTTAAGACTGCTGTTTTACAGATGAAGACAGTGAGACTCAGAGCAGATAAACTCCTGTTTTTCACTTGGTATTTGGAGCTACTATTCAAAGCCCCATTTTATTTTCTGATTCTAAGCTTATGTTTGTTTCTGATTTATATTTTCCCCCATACCTCCTTACTTCCCAGCACCACCCCAGGTGACTTCTGCATATATGTCTACAGAATATCAAGGCATCCAGGTGGAAAGGAGAAAATGAAGTGAATTTGCAGATGTTTTCTCTACATATTCCCCACATCTGGTTATTAAAATCCACCCTATCAGTGGAACCTTTGGTTTTATTTCTCCACAATGCTATTGCCTTTTACATCAATTTAACTTCAGCTGCAAATGGTGATCCTTTCTTGTTGAATTTATCTCCTATGAGAAATAAGAAAGACAGGTTGTGTTAGTTAGCTTCCCATCACTGTGACAAAACACCTGAGAAAATCGACTGAGAGGAAGAAAGTTTTCTCTAAAAAAATAAGGTTTCTCAGTCCACAGTCAGCTGGCCTCAAGGCAGAAACATCATGGCGGAAGGGTGCCATAGAGGAAGGCTGCTCACCTCAGGGCAGCCAGGAAGCAGAAAGAGAAAGAGAGATGAAGAAGAAAAGGCCAGGGACAAGACCTAGTCCCCAAGAGCATGCCCCCGAGGACCCATGCTCTTCAATTTGATCCCACCTCCTAGTTACCACCACCTCCCAATAGTCCATCCACCACCGGTGGATGAACCCACTGACGAGCTCAGAGCACTCATCCTATCACTTCCTAACCCACCTCTGAACACTGCTGCATTGGGGACCAAACCTTCAACACATGAACCTCTTGGGAACATTCCAGATCCAAACAAAAACAAGAGGGAGAGGGAGAGAGGAAGAGAGGAAGAGGAGGAGGAGCAAGGGGAAAAGAGAGATGAGGGGAGAAGAGGAGGAGCAAAGATAACTGACATCCTAACACTGGTGAAGTTACTGTAACCTAATTCATCATAAGCATTTCACCCTGACGGAGTTGAATCTATAAGCAGCAGAGAGAGCAACTCCTAGTGACGTTTGCAGCTTCAATGTAGAAACTGCTGTGCTCTCTGCTGTGCAGAATGCTGCCCTTAGAAGAAGGGTCTCAAGGTTCTCTCTGGATGCCAGGACTGGATTGCTGTTCTAGTCTGCTAGGCTAAAATCAGAGAGACGCTTTACGAGGGTAGAGAGTTATTTGTGATGATTCAAAAGCTAGTGAGATGGGGAAGCCTGGTATCTATTCAGTATTCCTCACTGCCCTGAGCTCCTCCTGCACCTGGCAGAAGGTCGACACATAAAATCGGGTGTGGCCATTGACAGTATGCTAGGTGAAGGTACACGGCATGTTGAAGAGAGTGGTCAAACCAAGAACTGGAGCAAGTGAACGAAATGAGAGGCTCGCTCATGTTTTCAGAAAACGAGGGGAATACAAACTTTGCCTTCAAGATGGGAAGAACTGGAGGAGTGTTTGGGACATCTTTATTGCCTCTTGTTGAACTTGGGCAATTCTGTTCAAAGAAAGTAAGATAATGGACAAAGGGACAGCAGGATGTGCAGAGCCGCTCTGACTCCTTGCCAGGGACACCTGCCGGCCACAGTGTGCCTTTCCCACCCACCCATTGTCTTCCTTCTTTCTTTTTCTTTTTCTCTCCCTCTGTCCCTCTCTTCTTTCTCCCTTCCTTGCTTCTTCTTTCTTCTTTCTTTTTCTCTTTACTGACTTTCTTCTTTCTTTTTCTACCTTTTCTCTTTTATCTTCTTAGCCTTTCTTTTATGCTTTTAGATTAAAAACATTTTAAAATTCTCACTAAATAATCACTGTATGCTTTGAGAAGGAAAGTATTAATAAATCAATCATATATAGAGAAATATGTATGTATAATATCTTCATTATCCTTTCTCATCATTTGTCAAATGGTAAGTGTATATTTTCCAGTCATTTATGCAACATGTGTAGTAACTTCTTTTTTTACAAAATTTTGTCTTGCAATCTCATTTCTTCCTTATGAATCTAATTTCCTTCTTACTGAAGTAAATTCTTTAGTAGCTCCTTTGATGATGGTCCACGTGTGGGAAAACATATTTCACTCTCAACCAAGAGATGTAAAGGCTTTTTGATTGCTTGTTTGTTTGGGTTTTTCAGAGTATGAAATTCTAGCTTGGGATTCATTTTCTTTCAGCATCTTCAAGACATTAATTATTTTTCTGTCTGGCTTCAACTTTATTATTATTATTATTAATTACACTTTTTAAAATTTTTAATTTGGAATAATTTAAATTTGTGGATAAGTTGCTACAAAAAGATACTATTGGAAGTCCCTGTCATCCAGTTTCTTTTATTGACTTTTTAAAAATTGGTAATCTACTATTATACTTTTAAAATTAAATTTTTAAGCTTGGAATAAGCTATATTTATAGATATATTGAAAGCTACTACAGGAAGTCCTTGTCATTCAGATTCTCCTATTGAGTTTTTAAAATTAGTAATCTACTATTGATCTAAATGCTATTTATTTAAGAGCATTTTGTCTTTCTAAGATTCGCCCTTCTATATTGATGGCCATTATGATATTCTAATTATGGACTTCATTGGTCCCCTAAATTTTATTCCTTTCCAGAGTATTTCTTCAATTTGAGGACTATCACCTTTTCACTATTATATTTTTGAATACTGTCTCTTACCAATTTACTCTAAACTCTACTTCTAAAAAGAGGTTTTTTTCATGAATTCTCTGTTGGACTCTGTCTTCTCTGTTATTTAACCATATTAATCTTTTTATTGAACTTTTTCACTTAGACCTAGTCTGCTTAATATTCAAATACACCTTTTCTTTCAAAAGCATCTTATTTTCTGTGTTGCCAGAACTGATTCTATTTCTTTAATTATTTGCGCCATACTTTTTTCTATCATCTGTTTCAAATTGTTATATTACTTCAAGTTTGTGGGTATCTCTTTTTGACTTTTGTATCTGCCGACTCTTGTTCAAGGTGGATCATTTCTTTTTGTTATTGTGTGTTCATCTTTGGCAGACTGAATCCTTTATCCCTTGCCATGGGAGCTCATATACCCTAGGTTTCAAAAATATTCCTATGTGGTAGTTCTGTGTTGGTTTCTCATGGGAACCTCAGAATTTCACCAACCAGAATCAATCTGTTTAAGATGTACAATATAATTTTGGATGCCATATCTTCTACATTATCTTATATTTTCTTTTTCCTTTTAGTCCATTGACATTTTTACACTGACTAGTTTTATAACATTTACATTCTGTTCTGAAAACATTATTTCCAAGACAGACATGCTGATGCACGCCCATAATCCCAGTATTTGGGAGGCTGAGACAGGAGGATCACAGGTTCAGGAACAGCCTCAGCAACTTAGCAAAACTCTCAGCAACCTAGGGAGATCCTGTTTTACAATAGAAAATAAAAAGAGCTGAGATGTAGCTTGGAGGTAGAATGCCCTTGGGTTCAATACACAGTAACACACACACACACACACACACACACACACACACACACACACGAAATTATTTCTAGATTGTTAATATTTAACATAACATCAACTACTTTCTGACCACGTCTTCCCATTTCTCAGATCTTCATTTTGACTCATCTTTGTGTTGCTTGGACTTTCTCAAGTTCTCCTTCTGCATGCCACCTGCACTACCCTAAGGAAAGCAAATAGCTTTTGCATTTCCTGAAATCTTCCTGTGTATTTTGCACAATGACTTGGCTTATATGGAATAATTTGGTCAGACTTTAATTTTCTTTTTGCCTTTTCTGGAATTGGGTTCTGTCCTCCCACACTTCAGAGCATTAAAATCAGCATATGTTTCCCACTTTAGAAACATATTTTTATGCTTGCATGCTTACATACCCTTCCGTTTTGAAGTTAAAACGTGTACAGTTCCCAGGTCCAAGCATACTGGCTGGCACAAAGAAGGAGCTCTGTTTTGTGATTGAATGGATGGTTAAATGAGTAAGATTCTATCTTGCTGTGGGTTGTTCAGTCTGCTTTTATTCCTGGCATCCGATCTGTCCTTTTGATCTGCAATTTTAAGTCTTTCTGTATTTGAGAATTTTTTTTCTATTATATCTTTGACCTATGTACTTTACCATTAAATTGGTCCTTTCTTGTTCTATTTTCATGTCTATTATCTTCTTTCATATATATTGTTAAATTATCATTTTTATCTGCTACATTGGCCTTTCTTTATTATCTATTATCCTTTTTATTGTCTGTATTTGTCCAGTGAATTTTATGTGAATTTCACATCTCTGACTTCCTTGTCATTGATTTTTTTCCCAATGGTTTTTATCTTAATAGTTGTTGCCTCAAAAGCTATTGAGGCAAGTATCTTTAATCACTTTCAAGTTCTTTCTTGAAGTATAGAAAGTTATTCTCATCTCTTACTGTTTATGGTGCCAAATAAATTATTAAAAAATTGTTACATAAACAGGTGAATGAGTGATAAGCAGGAATATAGCTTGCCCAGAGTTTTATTAAGACTCCAGAATAAACTTCAGTTGTTTGAGATTTATTATTTTTCTCCACTCTTCTATGCTGACTAAAAAGTAGCTTCAAATCTTTGATTTTTAAAAATGTTTAATTGTCTACATGCATGAGATACATCTGCTCTTGGTTTGTTCTCTTCCTTCTGAAACTCACTCAAAGACAATTCACCTAAATCAGTTGTGTGTCATGGAAAAATGACCATGACTTTCTCCTTCAGTCCTACCAAACTCCATGTTTTTCAGTGAAAAACCTGTGGCCTGGTGAGTATGTTTCTCACTCCTTCTAGTGTTCCCCCGAACCTAAATTTCCTCAAGAGAAAAAGACTTTTGGTTGGTTCTCAGAAAGCAGAATGTTCACTTTCTTTCTAAGGACTCTTCAGATTGATTGACAATTAGGGAATGATCTATCAAGTCTTAATGCACTCTCTTTATATTTAGCATATTTCCATATGCTTAGTAAATATTTTTCATAGTCCATGGTTTGATGTTAAGGTCATTCTCTAGTGTTATTATAATCAAAATAATTGTTTTTACTTTCCTTTTTGTTGTTTTTGCAGAGTTTGAGTAAGAAAATAGGCACATCCAGTTCACCACGCATTCATATCAGGAATTTTTGCTGTGTGTTCTTTCATCTATAAAAATGCTGAGCTGAACTTTCTGGTGAACAAAACAAGTCTCTCTGACCAGCTTTTTCACTAACTGGATGCTGCGTATCTGGGTGAAAGATTACACATTTTTTAGAGCTTTTGAAAAATATTTGTTAATTACTCTCCAAAAAGAGTGTCAGAGGACAGTCTTCAATGTAACACTTAATAATCCTCTCACATTTCTGGTACCAATTGTATATGTGAGCAATGATATCCAATAATTTTAATTACATTTTTCTTTAAGACCAATTTTTTTATTTTTTCCTTCAATTTTACTTATGTTTTTCTTCCAGTATTCTTCATGAAAACCTTTTCTCCTCATGTCCCTGATCATTTTTCACTCATGAGGATTTTGTTTTGTTAGGTTATATGAATTCTTTAAATATTACAGATAAAAACCCTACATTGGGTTTGCACATTGTAAACCTTTTTGAGATTTTTTACATTCTTTCAAACACACATATCAGGTTTTAGATTTTTGCTTTAATTTTTTTTTTTTTTTTTGCAGTACCGGGGATTGAACCTAGGGGAGTTCTACCTCTGCGCTACGCCCCCAGCACTATTTTTTATACTTTATTTTGAAACCGGGTCTCACGAAGTTGTGGAGGGCCTCACTAGGTAGAGAGAGAGAGAGAGAGAGACAGAGACAGAGACAGAGACAGAGAGAGAAAAAGAGAGCTGAGGCTGGCCGCGAACCCGGATCCTCTGGTCTCTCCGCCTCCCAAAGTACTGGGATTACAAGCGTGCGCCACCACACCCGGCTTGCTTTAATTTTTAAACGTTGTTTTAAGACACTGAATTGCCTTTGGAAAGAATTCTATAATACGTTTTATAAAACATTAGTTACGCTTTCTGTTAGTATTTCCATACTGTGTTTTCTTAAGTTCAAGCTATTTAGAATTAAATTTTTATCATGGTACAAGATTGGGCTATAACTTTATTTCCTGCCAAAAGCTTTGTAGGTATTCTATTTGAAGAATCATGCCCCTCTTATAATGTAACAGTGTGTATATGTAAGAGAGTCTTCATATCCAACCTTGTCCTATTACACTCTCTGCATATTTCTTCAGCTCTATCACAATGATTTGTCACAGTAGCTGGTAAAGTGCCTTAACATGGACAGAGAAGGCGCTCCTCATTTCTCTTTTGTTGAATAATCTATTTTCATATAATTCCACAATTTTCTGAGTGATTTCATCTTCTAGTTGTATAATTTCACAAGTTATGATGATTAGATAAAATATTCACTGAAAAATAATTCTATTTGTATAGAAGTGACTTTATCATTCACAGCAATATTTGTTACTTTTTTTCATGTAAGCCTACATATTTCTTATTAATTTTGTGACTAAACATTTTACATAATTTTTTTCCCTTTTGGTACTAGTGATTGAACCCAGGGACATTCTAACCTCCCAGCCCCTTTTATGTTTAATTTTGAAGCAGGGTCCTGCTAAGTTACTGAGTGTCTTGATAAGTTGCTGAGGCTGACCTTGAACCTGCGATCAACCTGTCTCAGCCTCCCAAGTACTGGATATACAGGTGTGCACAAGCATGCCCCACTAAACGTTTCTTTTTTTTTTTTTTGCGGTACTGGGGATTGAACCCAAGGGCATTCTACCTCTGAGCTACACCCCCAGCCCTATTTTATTTTTTATTTTGAAACAGGGTCTCACTAAATTGCAGAGGGCCTCACTAAGTAGCTAAGGATGGTCAAGAACCTGCGATCCTCCTGTCTCAGCTTCCCAAGTACTGGGATTATAGGCATGCACCACCATGCCTGGTTCCCACTAAACATTTTACTTTTATTTATTTATTTTTTGGTGGTGGTACCAGGGATTGAACCTAGGGGTACTCTATCTCTGAGCCTACACTACCAGCCCAATTTTATTTTTTATTTTGGAACAGGGTCTCACTACATTGCAGAGGCTGGCCTCTAACCTGCAATCTTCCTATCTCAGCCTTCAAGTACTGAATTATTGGCACATGCCACTGTGCCCAGCTAGAACTGTTTTTTAACGTTAATTTTTAACTGAATAGTGATCAGATAGCAAAACTACTAATATTTATATGCAACTGGTCACACAAATCAGTTCTTATTGTTTCCAAAATGTTCTTTTAGTTGATTCTCTTGTGTTGCCCAAGTACACAATCATAGCATCAATAGGCAATAGTGGTATTATTCTCTTTCTGTATTTCAATATCCTGCTTATTCTTGACAAATTTTATTGAACCAAACATTCAGAAAAATGATAATTAATGCTGTAGTCACTTGAAAGGAGAATCTTGGTATTGAATTTAAACCTAATGCTTGTAATGTTTCCTGATGATTGTATTACAGATAATGATGGCCATTGGTATTTTGATGGAATTCAATGTCTAATTTAATTGCAGAAAATTGACAACTTCACAAGATTGTCTTTTGATTGTGATTGATGCTTTCCATCATCTTTGGGGGGGTTATTCCTAAACAATTTTTTCTCTAACAGAATATTATTCTCCTTCCATTTTCCCTTTATTTCATATGACATCCTTCCCATAGTGCACTTCTTTTACTTAATCCCCTCATCCTCATTAAGGCTTCCTTAAATCCTTTAGTCAATGGGTCTCAACTGGGACAGTGGTGCCCTCCCCGGGGGACATTTGACAATGTCTGAAGACCCTTTGGTTGTCACAGGTGGGGCAGAAGAGAGGTGGCAGTGCTATTGGCATACTGTGGGTAGAGGCCAGTGACTCTGCTATGCATAGTCTGTGCTTTAGGGCACAGGACAGCTGGCACAATGAAGATTCGTCCCCGCCCCCCAGTGTCACTGGTCCTGTGGTTGAAAGGCCTTGCTGCAGGGATGGAATTTACCCTCTGACCCCTTTAGCCTACAGGCGAGGGCTATGAAGGAGCGCACACAGATAAAGACAGAGCAGTCCAATGGATTCAGAAGGGAGTTCTAGATTCTTGAGATGAGACAGAAAACAGTGTGACATGAATGCATTAAGCAATTAAGCAATATTTGAGTTGCACTTTATTTTTTTTTTATTTTTTTATTTTTGCGGTACCAGGGATTGAACACAGGGGCGTTCTACCTCCGCGCTATGCCCCCGGCCCTATTTTTTATACTTTATTTTGAAACCGGGTCTCACGAAGTTGTGGAGGGACTCGCTAAGGAGAGAGAGAGACAGGGGAGAGAGAGTGAGAGCTGAGGCTGGCTGAGAACCCGGATCCTCCGGTCTCCACCTCCCAAAGTACTGGGATTACAAGTGTGCGCCACCACGCCCAGCAAGTTGCAGTTTAAAGAATAGATTGGATTCCTGTTGACGGGAGCCGGGAAAGGTTGGAGAGAAAGCTGAGGAAGACATGCCAGATAGAAGGTGCAATGCTATCTGAAGGCAGAAAAACAATTTTTTCCTATCATAGCACAAGAGGATTATATATTACAACATAGGATGAATATCATAATGTTAATTATCATAGAATTTTAGTGGTGGGAGGGGCCATCGGGGGACTGATATAACTCCTGCATTTACCAAGAAGGAATAGAAAGAGTGAATTTGTGTTTAAATGTCTACTTTTCCCTAGTACAGTTAAGAATGTTGTGTGACACTTTAATAAATATGGTCTTACTTAAAAATTTAAGCACCCCTTTACAGTAAATGCAATTGGCCTGCTATAACTACAGGTTTTACATCCTGAATACAATCCCCTGCAGTTCAAATATATATTTTAAATCCCAACTAAGCTGGGCATGATGTCATATGCTTGTAATCCCAGTACTTGGGAGACTGTGACAGGAGGACTGCAGGTTTGAGGCCAGCTTCAGCAACTTAGCAAGTCCTTCAGCAATTTGGGAAGACCCTATTTCAAAATAAAAAATAAAAAGGGCTGGGGTGTGGCTCAGAGGTAGAATGCCCTGGGCTTCAATCCCCAGAACCAACAAAAACAACAACAATAATAATAATAATAATAATAATAATAAATGGATAAAAAGAGCTGGGAGTGTAGAGTGTGGCTTGGAGGTACAATGTCCCTGGGTTCAACCTCAAGTACCCACCCCCACAAACTGCATATTTAGTGAAGGTATACAGGCTTTCTTTCTTGTTATTATTTCCAAAACAACTAATATAACAACTACTTACATAGCATTTATACTGTATTAGGTATTATAAGTAATCTGAGTATGATTTAAAATACACAGAAGGATATGCATGTGTTATATGTGCATACTATGCTCTTTCATATAAGGGACTTGAGCACTGTGAATTTGGTATCTGGAGGGCCCTGGAGCCAAGCCCCCATAAATACTGAGGGTTAACTAGATTATTGTTTTCACCTTGCTTACTGAGAAACTAAGCTCTGGAAACTGACATTTAAGTCGTGGAAAAGTTAAGCACCATGTGCAATGCTGGGTACTTTTTAGTGACAAAATCAATATCTAGGACTTAATGATGTTTTCCAATACTCCATGGTAAGCCACCTGGAGATGATTGTTGTCACTATTGTTAGTTAAGTGACAACTATTAGGAGAAAGTCAAAAAGTAGCATGAAAGGGGATAATTTCTGCCAAGACTTATGTCTATTCAACTTAGTCAAGTCTGACTGAATCAAACAATTCTTACCATTCTGAAGCAATGTAGGAGTCAGAAATCTGGGGGATTCTAATCATTCTAAAATCACCAAGATTATTCTCCAGATTTACATTGAATATTAAAAATTTTAAGATCTAATTTGAATATTTTCTTCATCTTAATTTTTCTTTTGATCTTATTTCTGTGCAGGCTGAAAGGAAGCTTGCAATTGTTCAACTGCACCATTTACTTAAATATTTTATATTTTGTGTGCAGCAAAATATATGTTAAAACCAGCTCACCTCACCAGTTACAGATCAAGTTGTGGTTATAGGAAACAAAACAAAATAGAAAAAGACTGGGGAAGAAAATTTCTTCAGTTCTCTTTACTTAAGTTTCAGATAGTGACAAAATAGTGGAAATTCCAGAATGAGTCTGACATGCAAAATCTCAATCAAATACCTTAATTTCTTCATTACTGCCTTCTTTCCTGACTTCAAATGCAAAGCATTTTTCTCTCAGGATCAATAATGGGATTTAATTCTCCTTTTATTTTTTGGTGATATTAGGGCTTGAACTGAGGGGCATTCTACCTCTGAGCTATACCCCCAGCCCTATTTTATTTTTTATTTTGAAACGGGGTCTCACTAAGTTGCTGAGGCTGGCCTCAAATTTGTGATTCTCTTGTCTTGGCCTCCCATGTACTGGGATTACAGGCATGCACCACCACACCCAGTTGGGAATTCATTCATTCTTTAAGTTGTTTGTTTGAAAGTGTCTGTCACGCTCCTAATGTGTGCCAGATGCTCAGGAGACAGGGCTGTAAGAGTCCTTCCAGAAGGAGGCTCTCTGGCAGGGACGGTCCTTACAACTAATGTCATAAAAGAAACATACCAGGGGTTTGGGAGCACAGAGATGGTATGGCTAAGTTCTAAAGTGGGAAAGGAGAGGGAAGCCTGTGAAGAATCCAGTTGATTCTCAGAGTTAGTACCATAGACAGATGAGAAGTCTTCCCAAAGCATGTACAAACCATAGGAAGAAAGAGGCAGACCAGTGCCCTTGGGAATTGCCACAGCTCATCAAGTCAGGAACATGAGGGCCTCTCACACCACCAGAAGAGTTGATGCTGGAGAGTCAAGAGGCCGGGTCAGGAAGGCTCTTGAATGTTCATGTTAATAAATTTGCCTGTGGGTTGAAAAAGATGAGGTAGCAATGTGCAAATAGAATAAAACGTAGGGAACAGTTTGTAGGCTGAAGCACTCGAAAGTTGTAGCGGAAGTTATGGCACATGGAAAGAACATGCTCAAGAGAAAATAAGGAGACATGACCAGCAGAATTTAATGGCCAAGTGGAGGTGGCAAGTGAGGGGAATGAAGAGGTCAGGGACCATGTAGTGCTCTGAGTAAAAAAAAAAAAAAAAAAAAAAAAAAAAATATATATATATATATGTATATGGGCAAGTTTTTATATGGGGTGGGGGCAGAGGAGAGGAAATTGTGCAACAAAGTTAATTTACTTTTTAGGTTGAGTTTCAGGTGACTGGAATTTCCAAGGGTGTATACCAATGAGGTAATTGGAAGTACTAATTTGAAGTTTGAGATTTTTTGTGTGTGTGTATGTGGTGTGTGTGTGGTACTAGGGATTGTATCCAAGGGTATTCTACCTCTGAGTTATACCCCAGTCTTATTTTATTTTATGTTATATATATATATATATATATATATATATATATATATATAAATTTTGCGGTACTGGGGATTGAACCCAGGGGCGTTCTACCTCTGTGCTATGTCCCCGGCCCTATTTTTTATACTTTATTTTGAAACCAGGTCTCACGAAGTTGCAGAGGGCCTCACTAAGTAGAGAGAGAGAGAGAGAGAGAGAGAGACAGGGAGAGCGAGAGAGAGAGAGCTGAGGCTGGCCGTGAACCCGGATCCTCCAGTCTCTGCCTCCCAAAGTACTGGGATTAAAAGCATGTGCCACCACGCCCGGCTATTTTTTATTTTGAAACAGGGTCTCACTAAGTTGCTGAAGGCCTCACTAAGTTGCTTGCTGAGGCTGTCCTCAAACCTGTGATCTTCCTGTCTCAGCCTCCCAAGTACTGGGATCATAGGTGTGTGCTGCCGTACTAGGCTTGAAGTTTGGGGTTTTTGTGTCATTTGTGTATATAGCTGAATTCTATATATTTCTGTGGAAAAACTGAGATTGTACACTTTTAAACTTTTTGAACATTTTAACTTTTCATTTTCTTTACTTTTCACTTTTTAACCCTTTAAAACTTTTCACTTTTGAAATAGTTATGGATTTTCAGAAAGTTGCAAAGACAGTACAGAAACTTCCCCCAATAGTAGCATCTTATGTAACTGAGTACAATATCAAAACCAGGAAATTGGCAGTGGTATAAAATATGAGTATAGTTCTAGTTATTGCCTCCTCTGTGGAGAGATATGTAACCATCACCATATTCATGGCACAAGACTGTGCCAACGAGACAAAGATCTTCCTTGATTACAATATTATGAGATATATATACAACGGAATTCTACTCAGCCATAAAGAAGAACAAAATTATGTCATTTGCAGGGAAATGGATGGAACTGGAGAATATTATACAAAGTGAGATTACTCAGTCACAAAAAGTGAAAGGTTGGATGTTCTCCCTCATATGCTGAAGCTAGGGAGAAATTGGGACATAAGAGGGACTCCAGACAAAGGAGGAGAAACCTTGATAGAGTGAAGGAGGGGACCTAACTGAGGGAGATGGGAGGGGGAGGAAGACTTGAAGAGAGAAACACCTCAATGGACATGATGTACATACGCAAATTTATCAAAGCCACTGTCCAGCATGGGAAGATGGGGAGGGAGAGAGTGTGGGGCAGGAAATGGGGGAGGGCTCAACAAATACTGTGTGCATGTATTCCATCTATCATCCTGAACTTCATCAAGATGTATGCACCAATAAAAAGCCATGCATCAATATAAAAAAAAAAGATCCTCCTTGTAATCACACTGAGTCCTTCCTTCAAAATATCCCTAAGGAATCTCCACACTGATCTTCTCAGAAAACTGGGAATGGATCCACCATATGATCCGGCTATACCACTACTGGGTATCATACCAAAGGGATTGAAACTAGAAAACAACAGTAATATATGCATACCCATGTTCATAGCAGCACAATTCACAGTGGCCAAATTATGGAACCAACCTAGATGTCCATCAACAGATGAATGGATTACAAAATTATGGGAAATAC
>PVJS01011522.1:0-45606 GCA_004027185.1 Glis glis | reverse complement strand
GTACTAGGGATGGGACCCTGAAACCCGGGGGCATTCTACCTCTAAGATACACCCCCAGACCTATTTTATTTTTTTATTTGGAAACAGGGTCTCACTAAGTTGCTGAGGCTGATCTCGAACCTGTGATCCTCCTGTCTCAGCCTCCCAAGTACTGGGATTATAAGCATGCACCACCAAGCCCAGCTACATTTGGATGATTCTTAACAATTTATAAAAATATTTTTTAAAGACCGGATCTCATTTGATCCTTATGATGGCCATTTCCTATCTGAAGGTTTAACGAGGTTAAGTGGCTTGCCCTAAGTCACATAGTAAATTTCAGAGCTGAGTCTTTAATGGAAATTGATTTCTGGTGATTCTCAACACATCATTGGTCTACTCTACTAATCAAGTGTGTTTGGGGAGATTTATTGGCAATTAGAGAAATTCTGTCACAAGCCCAAGAGATGTTGGTTTATGTTGCAAAGTGAGAATCAAAAGGCAGATATTCACCAAGCAAAATAAAGACAATTTCTTATCACACGCTTTGTATCTCTAAGAAGCTAACAGGAGTTTTCACAACACAAATGGCTAATCTTAACAGCATGCCAAATTGGCAGTCACGTCTGCCTGATCAACAATATGCCTTGGTGCTTGAGATTTCTCCTGTTACAACTCCTCTGGATGAAAGTCTCCTTTCCAAAAAGTAAATAGAATTATAATAATAAAAGTTCAGAGAAGAAGTGGGACCACATATGCTTTCCACTCCCCCCGCCACCAAAACTAACAAACAACAAACAATTAATTCATCACTGTTTATATCCAGATCAGTGTCCCAAGCCAAGGATCCAGGAGGGGAATCTGGAAAGAGTCAAAACAGGAAGAACAAGTCTGGGTGTGCACTCCACTGGGAGCCTCAGGCTGCTGTGAGACACGATGATGTCATGGGCTTGAGGAGGGGCTTTAAAGTCAGACCCAGGGATGAAACCCAGCTCAGCCCCTTGGAAGACATACTAGACTCATTGAGCCTTATATTCTCTATGCAGTTAGGATAAAAGACTGATCCTGCAAGTCGATGTAAGAATCAGACTTACCTATGTAAATATGTGTGGCCCATAATACATTCTCAATAAATGATAACTAGAATTCAGTGATCCCTGGCACTTGGTGGGAAATGGAGCGCAGAGCAATGTTGACAGCCCTGAGTGCGAGTTGTGCGCCTTCCCAAACCTGCCTAAGGTGACCTGACACCAGGTCTTGTGGCAAGCCCTCAAATCCAATAGGCCAAGGCTTCCATCATCAGAAGACGTCTTTCATCTGAGCGTCACTTTGAGTCACCAACTGTAAGGATTTATTATACTTTGATTTGTACGAGTCCTCCAAGATCAAAGATAGATTCTGGATGTTAGTTGTCAAATGAGCGAATGATTGTGGAAATATAAAAGCAAAGCAATTCATGTTGCCTTAGGAATAGCTCATTTGCAAAATCTAATATGCTATTACATTGACATATTTCCTCATTTCATCTATTAAATCTTCCATTTTAGTAAAACTAGTTTGTCACAACCAAATGCTACAATTATGTGCTCTTATGTACACATCATATGTGTATAGTCTGCCTATAGTGTCTAACGAATGCTGGGTATGATTTGAAAAAAGAAAGACACAGGAAATTAAGATTGAATTAGAAATTAACAGTCTGCATGTCAAATATCTTTGAGTGTGGTTACATTAAAAAGTACTTCTGAGATACATAACTTTTAAAATTTCGATTCTTCTAGCACATCAATCAAACTAAAAGCTGTCCTTAAAAAATAGCCATTTGAATAAAAACTACAAAAAATAGATACCATGAATTGAAATACTTCGAGGTTAACTGCGTGTTAATGGGCATTGCTTATACAATATTGTATTGGAGGGAGGGACCCACTTTCCTCTTCCCTGAGCTTTTGTTCTAATCTCCTGTCTAGGACTCAGCCTATTTTATTTGAATTTGCCTGCATTTGGCCTGGGAAAAATGTTTATGTGGAAACTGACCTCTCTCTGGTCGCCCTGCAGCGTGTTGTGGTATAGAGAA
Organism: Glis glis; assembly: GCA_004027185.1. Lineage (NCBI taxonomy): Eukaryota > Metazoa > Chordata > Mammalia > Rodentia > Gliridae > Glis > Glis glis. Next base: position 43,550 of record PVJS01011522.1, on the reverse strand, counting down.
GCATGCTAGTTTAGACTCTCCTGTTCGCTGTTGACTAAGACCTTGAAGAGTTCTTCAGGCTCCACTAGGCCCGGGAAGAGTCTATTGAGAGTCTCAGCCTTTTTCTTCCTGCCAAGTTACTTTTTTATTAGGCTGATAAACTCCTGAATTGTTGAAAAGCAGCTGTTCGAAGAAGGATTTAGCTGATTCTCATGGGGTTTCTGGGCGTGTGGGAGATGTATTTGCGTCTGGGATCCATTGGTCCCCAGCACGGTTAGACCTGGCTGACCTCTCTTTCCAGCTCTAAAATGGTTTCTGGAAGGTGCTGGGAACACAGCTCTACTTGTCAGAGAAAACCACAGCCACCCCATCAATTTCTTTTTCCCTCTGTCTCCCATCTCAGTGTGGATCTCTCTATATATAAATGTTAGTCTTTAAAATAAGGATTTCAGGCAATTCGATGTTTACTAGGTGAATGCTAACCAGATACGGTAAATGCAACTTTGCTTAGGGAGAAAAAAATAAAATAAGAAAGAGCTGAGCAACAACACCATGTGTTCTGACTAAGGCTGAGTCTCGATTTAAACTGTTAATTTTCACATATTGCTCAAGTAAGCAAAACCAAAGGCATTTAATTTTTCTAATAATCTCAGACATGGTTTCCTTGTAATGTACTACACAATCTGTATTGATTACTCTGTCGGTGAGATATGCATTTAATAAACATGTATTCCAAAGTGAAGCATAAAATCAAAGTTTAAATTACTATTTTTGAAAGCTACTCTTTTTCCCCAGCGTGTCAAAACAAAATGTCAACTGGGGGGAAAAAAGACTTACATTTCAATTGTTTCTTGAGAAACTAATTTGTAACAGGCATTAAGATGAACAGGGCAGAAGCAGGCAGCAGGGAACCAGAGGAGTAAATTCCAGATTTCTTCAAAACAAGGTAGATATAGAGACATTTTCCATGAGACCATTTGGGGATAGAAAAGAGCGTCATTGGAAGTAGTAGGGAAGAATAAATTTTGAATACTTTTGAAAAACAAACAAAAAAATTTGTTTCATTTAAAAAATTAAATGGATAACTATTTAAATATCAAATTTTGAGCCACTATATATGCTTTTAATATGCATGTAATAAAGATCAAATCATAAGCTTTTAGCATTATTTTCAAAGGGCATTATTTACATTATAAGAGCAAATTTCTTTGCCAAATTTAAGCCATCGGTTTCTGAACTTTTAGTATCTCCCAAAGCAGTATTTGCAACTATGCAAAAATTTTACATATCTTTAATGCTCTTCAGAAGAGGTCTATAGAAAGCAAATTGTAAATATATAAAGTGGTAAATAGAAGGGGTGATTAAGAAAAAGTGCAAATTTACATTTGTAGTTGTAGTAGTAGAGGGTACTGTTGTTTTTGATTTGTTATATGCCTTAATCTGGCATGCTATTTCACCCTTCATGACACACATCAATACCTTCTTTATGTCTGGCTATTACCACTCATTTAAAAATCTATTTTACATGATTCTTTCAGCCAAAAATGGACCATAATGACACAGAATACAGCATGTGCTTCATAAATTCTGTAAGAATCAATACTTTGGCTGGGAATTTGTCAGTCTCTCAAAGTTATGCATCATTAAACTTTACTGTTATTACAGTGGACTCTTCTTCAAAGTTCAGTACCTAGCTCATATTGGAGAAACGCTTTTAGAGCCAGGAAAGGTGGAGAGAAGCAAAAGCGTCTTGCAATGGGATAGATCCCTTCAGACGATGCTTCATTTGCAAAATGCAAATGTAACAGGAGCTCTTTTGCTTATGTATGGTTAGGTAGCTTATAAGATTTGGGTTATGTTTAAAGGTCCCATAGATGATATCCAAACAAGTTTAGAGAATATGGAAAACATTCTTCTACTGGCCAGATTCCGCCTCCCTTCTAATCTCTGACAACGACACAGACTGGTTCAGGAACTGATGACACCTGGATTCTTCGCCAATTTTGCGCTTCTCCCTGGATTAACTTGTAAGGAGAACATCCCTGTTTTTGTCCTCTGTGAGAAGTCCTTGGTGTTTGTCATGATGACTGGTCCCTGTAGACACTCTCTTTTCAGCCACACCTGTAGGGATTCTGGCTGTAATCATGTCACAAACAGCCTCATCAGCAACCCAAACAAATATTGGTGGAGTGCTGCCTGTCTCCTTCTGGCCTCTCTAGTCCCATCGCTACTCTTCTAACCAGAATGAAATATTTGAAGTTCCCAGCACAGGCTGAGCTTTGATTTTATTTTTAATTTAGTACTGGAGATTGAACCCAGGGGCATTCTACCTCTGTGCTACACCCCTGGCCCTTTTTATTTTTTTTATTTTGAAACAGGGTCTTGCTAAGTTGCTGAGGCTGGCCTCAAACCTACAATCCTCCTGTCTCAGCCTCCCAAGTACTGGGATTACAGCCATGACCCACCACCCAGCCCAACTAAGCTCTTGCTGGATTCAAGGCCTGGGATTTTATAGCTCCCTTCACCTGTCCTGCCCTTTCACCTCTGAACCATTACTTTCTTTATGACCTCGGAATATTTGTTACCTTCTCTGAAAAGTTCTCCCTGATCACGGTAGGCTGAGTTGGGGGCTCCTCTATTCTGGTGAGCACCCTATTTTGCTCTATTTATAATGTAATGAATGTATTTGTATTTATAATGTAATGAAACTGCTTGTCAATGGTCTGACTTCTTTATCACGATGACAGTTTTTTTTAAATTTATTTTTATTTTTATTTTTATTTTTGGCGGTACCGGGGAATGAACCCAGGGGCATTCTACCTCCAGCCTTATTTTTTATTCTTTATTTTGAAACAGGGTCTCACTAAGTTGCAGAGGGCCTCACTAAGTAGCTGAGGCTGGCTGTGAACCCGGATCCTCCTGTCTCAGCCTCCCAAGTACTGTGATTAAAAGCATGCGCCACCATGCCCAGCATGATGGCAGTTTTAATAGGGACTGCATCTTATTTGCCATTGTGGTGCCTAACTCAACCCAGTGCCTGGCACACAATTGGTACTCGAAAAATCATCAGTGAACAAATAAACAACATCTTCCACATGCAAAGTAGAAGGAAAATACTAGAAATCTCAAAGAGCCATACAACTTAGCCCTGTTTTTTAAAGGGTTTGCAATAAGATAGGGAAAACAGAGCATGGCACATAGATTTGGGGGGGGGGGACTACTGGAGATGAAACCCAGGGGCATTCTACCTTCAAGCTACAACCCTATCCCTTTTTTATTTTTTATTTTGAAACAGGATCTCCCTAAGTTGCTGAGGGTCTCACTAAATTACTGAGGCTGACCTTGAACCTTCATCCATCTGTCTCAGCCTCCCAAGTACTGGGATTACAGGCATGCACCACCACGCCCGGCCAGCACATAGATTTTTATAAGAAGAAAAATAATTTAGAACAAGCATTTAAAAAATTACTTTCACTACCTAAAACCAAGTAATAGTTTTTGGTAAGAATACCCCCCAAAATGACTGATTTCTCAAATGAGTCTTTTGTAGACAATATGAATAAGTAAAAAATAATGGGTGTTTGAATGTAGGAATTATATGAAGTTATGACACTTTTCATGAGAATGCTTTCATTTACTGAAATGTCTGACCCACTGTCTTGTTGACAAAGCCCTGCAGGCCATGTCACTACGTGAGAGAGTCTGAAGTGCAAAGATTCCTTTACGTTCATTCCTTCACCCAGGCTTTCAGCAGCAGGATTTCCAAGTTTTGCCTAAGCTCTTAAAAGTTGTTCCGGCGAGGAAAAAAAAAAAAGCCTGATTCTCACTCCTTAAATGAGTGTATTAATATAATAAAATGCTTATAATAGTACCTGGTACCTAGTTGACTTTCAATACATGTTTGTTATTCATATTTCAGATCCCCTGATATCTTGACATTACCCTTTCGAAAGCACTAGACATATCTGAGCCTAAAAGCAAGTACAGATGGGGAAAAAAAGCGATATAAGGAACCTTGAAACACATTCTTGGACTGTGTCTTGCTCTTGAAATCTGAGTTCAGAGTTCAGGCATTTGAATTGGCTGCCAGACAATAAGGAGTTGTGCCTGGTCCCGGGCAGGTAGGAGCAAGTCGGAATCTGGCACAGGCAGGATCTTCACTAGTTCAAAGTTCTGGTAGTGTGCTTTCTCTTACTGTCACAGTTTTTGCCACCAATTTGTCTACCCATCTGCATGGGGGTCCGAGTCAGTCGCGGTGGGCTTTGGAGTCAGAAATTCCTGGGCTTGAACCTGGCCCCACGATTAGCTTCTCTGAACTTCCTTTTCTTTATTTGTTAAGGTGGAATTAATAACCAGTCATACTTTAAAATCTCTTGAGGGTAAGTGCTAATTAATATAAAATTAATGGCATAGGTATACTCTAATCTTGGTGAGAAAAAAAAACGCTCCTCTAAGTAGGTAACTGATGAATGTCAGGTGATGGATATAAATATTATGAAGAATTGGTATCACGTGTATTTCAACAGTGCTCTAGTGCATGTAGGTATATGGTCTGTGCTCAGTAGATTAGGGTCCATAATCTTTTTAATATGCCCAGCACGTAGTTCTGTGCTTTTTCAGAATTCAATCTTTTTTGTGTGTGGAGGCAGGGGGATACTGGGAATTGAACCCAGAGGCATTCTACCTCTGAGATACACCCCACCCCTTTTTATTTTTTTATTTTGAAGCAGAGTCTTGCTAAATTGCTGAGGGTCTCACTACATTGCTGAGGCTGGCCTCAAATCTGCTATCCTCCTGTCTCAGCCTCCCGAGTACTGGGATTACAGGTGTGAGCCACTGTGCCCAGCCTCTTGATTATCTTCTACTTGGCTCCTGTAGAGGCATCACATCCAGCTCCTCAGGTCACAGACTTCACGAGGGCATCACACCTAATGGGCACTTTTTACATCATAAGCATCCTTAATATTTTGGCCTTCATACTTATTATGCCTTGGATTTACAAATGTATTTGCACATGTATTATGACAATTTCACAGCAATGACAATTAGATGTCTTGCTTTTCTTCTTATTTTCAGTGCTGGGGATTGAACCCAAGGCCTCCCACGTGCCAGGCAAGTGCCCTGCCACTGTGCATCCCCAGACATGTCTTGCTCTTAAAAGATCAGAATATTACAATAATTTCCAGACAAGAAAATTAAGGGCTTTGAAGAGGAGACATTCTTTTCTAATTCAGACAAAAATGTCATAGAGACTAGCAGTCTCCCTGTCCACACAATGCCTAACAGTGCTGAGAAAACAGCAAGATGTTAATAAATGCTTGGTGAGTGAAAAGGTGAGTAAGCAAAGCATTTCCAAGAGTATGGGTATTGTCAAAGATTATGGCAATGGAAGGCAGTATTGAAAATGCTCAAGAACACAGACCCTGGAGTCAAACATGCCTAAGTTAAAATTTCAGTCCTGTGGCTTATGTCTGTGTGTCTTGGGTGAGTTACTCAACCTTGCTGTGCTTCATTTTCCTCATCTGTAAAATAAAATTTTAAAAAGCATCCTTATTTTTTTTTTTGGTGGTACTAGGGATTGAACCCAGGGGTATTCTACCTCTGAGCCACACCCCCAGTCCTATTTTATTTTTTGTTTTGAAACAGAGTTTCATTAGGTTGTTGAGAGTCTCGCTATGTTGTTGAGGCTGCCTTTGAACCTGTAATCCTTCTGTTTCAGCCTCCCAAGTACTGGGATTACAGGTGTGTGCCACCACATCCGGCAACAGCATCCATTTCATAGGGTTGTTTTGAGGACTGAGTTATTACATATAAAATGCTTAGTATTTTGTCCTATTCAAGAGTGGTCTAGGGCACCATATCCTATAGTTACTATCCAGTAGGCTTCAGCCTCATTTTTCCAAATAGAGATTAAGAGATGGGCATGGTAGAGCACACCTGTAATCCCAGTACTCAGGAGGCTGAGACAGGAGGATCACATGTTCAAGGCCAGCCTCAGCAACTTGGCAATACCCTGTTTCAACATAAAATTAAAAAGGACTGGGGGTATAGCTTGGAGGTAGAATGCCCCTGGGTTCGATCCCCAGTACCAAAAGGAAAAAGAAAGAAAGAGATTAAACACATAGTTTTGCCTATATAGAAATAAAACACATATTTGTGTATTCGTAAGAATAAGAAAACTATAGCTATTCTTAAACCAGGTGTGATGGCACACTCCTGTAATCCCAGCAACTCCAGAAGCTGAGGCAGGAGGATGACAAGTTCAAGGTCAGCCCAGAGAACTTGAGACTTTGTCTCAAAATAAAAAGTATAACTGGCTGGGGATGTAGATCAGTGGTAGAGCACTTGCCTAGCAAGTGCAAGGCCCTGGTTCAACCTTTAGTACCACGAAGAGAGAGAGAGAGAGAGAAAGAGAGAGAGAGAGAGAGAGAGAGAGAGAGAAAATATGCTCCTAAAACTTATTGTTCAAATTTAAATATGTGTTCAATAAATGCCTTGTCATTGAAAGCGGTCATGGTGAAGAAGGAGTAGAGGCAGGAAGGGGACGGAGCATTTGTCATTCGGGACTCAGAGCCGAGGTTGGTCCTCCAATGGACGTGGAGCCCTGGCTGCAAGTCCTCCCTGACCGGCTCTCTTCACTCTCCGGCTCTGCCTCTCGCCCGGTTGTCCTCTTGCTCTTCCGCAGAGGTACCAGACACACTCCTGCCTGAGGGATTTCACCGAAGCTGTTCTCTCCACCTCAAATGCTTTGTTGGGATTCGTTGGGCTCATTTCCTTCCCTCCTCCAAGTCTCTCTCAAATGTCACTTTCTCAGTAAGACCTCTTTTTGTTCCCTGGATAACACCATGCCTGTCACCCACTCTCAACCCAGCTGTACACGTACCCTCAATTTCCCTTCCCCTCTCGACTTTTTCTTGTACATTTTGCGCCTTCTAGCATATTATATAACGATTGCCTTGAGTATTGATTGTCTCTCCCTGACCCAAGTGAGCCTCATCCACTAGAATGCCAGCCACAGGACAGTGGGTTTTGTTAATTTTGTTCACAGCTACAAACCTCATCCCAGGCAGCGTGCCTGACCATAAGAAGTACTCAATAAATAGTATTCATAAGATTCACTTTGTCGTGTGCACGTGGTACTAGGGATTGAACCCAGGGGCATTCTACCTCTGAGCTACACCCCCAGCCCTTTTTTATTTTTTGTTTTGAAATAGGGTCTCACTACATTACTGAGGCTGTCCTCCAACCTGTGATCCTCCTGTCTCAGCCTCCCAAGTACTGGGATTATAGGCATGTGCCACCACAGCCAGCAAGTTTCACTTTTTAAAATTCTTTTCTCTCTTGCCATTGTTTTTTTTTCTTTCTATTTAAGTCCAAAAAATTTTTTCATTTGACACTGATATCACTTTGGTATACATTTTTTTCGTGAAACCACAATCTGCCTAGGCCTTGTGCTAATGTGAGCAGAGAACATACAGCACTTAGAAGAACAAGATTTTGCTTTGCTTTGTTTTGTTATGCTCGGCCAAAACTTTATGTCTTTCCAGGCAACCCAGAAAATACAAAAGTTTATATCACTTATAGAAAAACACTCCGGATTCCAATCTTTCTTGAAGAAGCCAAAATATTTGTTTTAATTATAATTCTTAAAGTATAAGCTTTTCAAAGAATTAAATCAACATTCACAAAGATTGGCATGCATTTCTGGTTGCAAAGAAAAGGACAATATTATAAATCATAAATATAAAAGGGGTTATATGAATATAAAATATAAATACAAAAGGGGTTATATGAATAGAGCGGAAAACAAATTGTGTAATAAGAGGCCCATTCAGCAGAAAGTATATAGTTACAATATATATTAAATTTTTTGAGGCTCATAGGTAGCTAAGATAGGCAATTCAATTAAAAACACTAGTAATTTTGTTCTGAATATAAACTAACAAGTGTGTATATGTATCCACACACCACCCACACACATACTCATTTAAAGGAAAACTATTACACAATTATACCCAGGCTGTGTATGTTGAATGTACTAACAAGCAAAGATTGAGAAATTAGCCTTTTATTTTTCTAATGAGAACCTTTCTCTATACATACATGTAAATGTTTCTTATGCTCAATAAAAGTAAATAAATTTTTTTTTCCATTTAGCCCAAGGTATTAAATTATATGGTCTCAGTTAGAAAATGTTATTTATATAGTTTTTTATCTGTTTGCAGCTACTTCCCCATAGATATTTCTATTATTGAAGATTTTAGTAAATCAGTTTTCTTTTTTTAATAAATTTTATAATTTTTTCAGCTTTAAAAAAAATTGATCCCAGCTAGGCAAGGTGATACACACCTGTAATCCAAGTACTTGGGAGGCTGAGACAGGAGGATCATAGATTTGAGGACAGCCTCAGCAACTTAGAGAGGGCCTCAGCAACTTAGCAAGACTCATTTCAAAATAAAAAATAAAAAGTGTGGGGGTGTAGCTCACAGGTAGAATGCCTGGGGACTCAATCATCGGTACCCAAGGAAGAAAAAAATGATACCAACATTCTGTGACTATTATTAAATATTTTTCACATTTACTGTCTATCTAGTATTTAGAGAATTACCTTTCTTATTTTGGTTTAATTGTTGTTTAATTTCTAATCCAAGAGGTTAATGCATAGAACTTTAAATATTATTAAAGAGAAATTATTATGGCTATTAATATTATTTTTCCAAAATTTCATACAAACCTGTAATATTGTAAGGCATCCATCCATCCATTCATTTGCCCACTCAACAAATATTTCTAATTCCTTTATTACCAAAGCAAAGCTGGACTTTTTTATTTCAACCTGTGAAAGCTCATAGCTAGGTGGACACCATATTGTGCCTGTGATATGTTATATTTAGTTGTCAATATCTAGAAGCATTTCTCAATATGACCTGTGAATGCTAAACTGTTGACAGCATTTCCTGCAATTCTGTCTTCAGAAATGTGACAGAGGAGATGGGCTCATGTCACCCCTAAGACTCGAGAAACCTCTAGTGAAAATCATAACTTGGTTTCTATTTTAAGACATTACAGATCAGTTATATCATGTACGCAGATTATTTTTGTGTCTTGTGAGTATTTTACAATCGTTTTTAATGTCTGTTCCTTGACATACTTCTGTTTTCGGGTCATGCTTATTTCTGTTTTAATGGGAGTACTTTGATTACTTAGGGAATAGGACAATATCATATGGGGTTAATTATCAAGCTCCCTTGTTAGAAAGCATTACCTAAAAGAGGAAGACAAAAAAAGAGATATATGACAACATACGAGGTAGATGACATTGTATTATGCAGGCTTTGGTGACTTACAAAGTAGATTGAAATATAGCCAAGTTTTACAGCTAAAACCTCACTATTTTTTTTTTCAATTATGAAAGTAAGACATGGCCAGGAGCGGTGGCACACACCTGTAATCCCAGTGCTTGGGAGGCTGAGAAGGGGGATCACAGGTTTGAGGCCAGCATGTGATATTTTAGTGAGACCCTAGTTCAAAATATATAAAAAATTAAAGGGCTGGGGGTATAGTTCAGAGGTAGAGAGCCCCTGGGTTCCAATCCCCAGTTCCACAAAAAAAAAGAAAAAAGAAAAAGATAAAAAAAAGAAAACCTGAAAAGAAAGTAAATTCAAGTCTCCTAATTCTCATGCTAACATTTCTTCTATTTCTACTAATAAATCTCCTTCCTGCTTATTAGAAGCTTAACATCTCAAAGCAGGATCACATGGAAACATAAGTTCCTGTACAAACATGTATTCATATATGCAAAACAAGCAATACAACCATAATATACAAGGTTGTAATAGCTAACACTTTAAGTTCCTCCTGGAACTTAATTTATTTCATTTTCATCCTCTCACTAAAAAACCCAGCAAACACCTATGGTCAGTGTAGGTAGATTCCTTTACAGATTAAAAAAAAAAAGGAGAATCAGAGAGATTAAATAACTTTCCCTGTGCCTTGGAGCAAACCCAGACACAGCCCAGAAACAATGATCTTAGCCACTTTACAGTTTTCATACTTGAACATCAAATCTTTTTCCAGAATTAAATGCAGATAGTAGAAAGTGCATTGTGTCCATAAAGGGTAGAAAAGGGGAATTCTGTTTAAGTCAATGTACTAGTTAAATATTGCTATGTGGCAAATTACCTCACAACTTAGCAGCTTAAGGCCCCAAACATATGATCTAAGTTTCTGTGGGTCAGGAATCCGGACGCAGCCACGCTGGGGCCTCTGATCAGTCTCTCACGAGGCTGCCATCCAGAGTGCCACCAGATCCACGGGCAAGTGAAGGTCAGGCTGGAGGAGGATGTGCCGCAAAGCTCACTCAGAAGAGGGTGGCTGACAACGTTCAGTTTCTCCTGGGTTGTTGGACTAAGGGCCTTCGTTCCGGACTCTCTGTTGGTTGGAGTTGCCCTCCGTTCTCAGGGCTATCCAGAGAATGGCAGCTAGCCTCCGTCAGGATGAGTAAGCAAGAGAGCAAGCGGGGGGCGGGTGGCAGAAGCCAGAGTCCTTTTGCAATCTAATCTCAGAAGTGCCACCCCATCTCTTTTATCATATGCTGTTTAGTAGAAGCAAGTCACTAGGTCCAGCCTATGCTCAAGGGGAGGGAATTACCAGGACAAAGGGATCAGCGGAGCCATCTTGGAAGCTGACCTGCATGGTCAAGAATGTTCCCTTGGCTAGGCGTGGTGGTGCATGCTGGTAATCCCAGCACTTGGGAGGCCGAGGCAGGGGGAGCATAGGTTCAAGGTCAGCCTCAGCAATTTAGTGAGATCCTGTTTCCAAATAAAAAAATAGGACAATAGGACTGGGGGTATAGCTCAGAGGTAGAACACCACTGGGTTCAATCCCTAGTAGGATTCAATCCCCAGTACCACAAAAAGAAAAAAAAAGCATGCTCTCTCTGGGCTGGGAGTGTAGCTCAGTGGTAGAGCTCAAGTTTGACTAGCAACTGTGGGGCCCTGGGTTCAATTCCCACAGCAGCCAGAAATATAAAAAAGTATTCTCAGGACATTGAGGCCTGAGGGCTCAGTTGACTCTCTACATGTCTAGCTAAAACAAAATTCCTGAAATGATTGTCCTTCAGTAGTTTAAATCCTGTTTCAGGCAAAGTTTAACATCATGAAGAATGCGGCAGCCCCTCCTCCAGTGTGGCCCGAGAAATGCTGCAATTCTATGTTGGAGTCACCCAGACCAACATTTATTATTTTTAAGGACAAAATCTTCATTTCAAATATCAGAAAAATGAATGGGTGGATGTAAGTGGCTAATTCTTGTATAATATAATAGAAAAACGGTGGGTTCTGGCATCTTCTGACCATATTTCAAAGATGCCACCTGTTTGAACACTGGCAACCAAGGCTCTGAGCCTCAGTTTCCTAATTGCAATTTAGCAATTCTTTCATAGTGTTACTATGAAGACTAAACGAGAAGACATAGATGGCAGTATTTTGTTAACTACAGAGTCCAACATATACAATACGATTTTGTCGGTAGTCCCCTTAGCTACAGAACAGAATCGATTGTTAAGAACAGCTGCTTAGCATACTATTTGACTATCTTGTTACAGCAGTAAGTATCTTTGGAATATGGATGACAAATGGACTGCGTTGTTATCCAAAGAACCAATAGTAGTAACATTTGCTGTTGATTTGCTAAAGGGGGAAAAAAGATTTCAAAGAGGGCTTTTTTTCAGAAGCGCTTTGTGTTTTTAGCACTTTCCTGTCTTGACTACAGTGCGGAGGTTTTGAGACAATGCACAACTTTCTGCAGTGTTGAAGCAATCTGGCAGCACTTACTTCAGCTGTTTTCCCTCATTCCACATGGCCCCCCGTTAAGATGTTCCTATTGTGTGTCTTTGACTAGAGAGAAAACAGTGTCCCATATCATGTAAGAGCTATGTGGCGTTTAGCCCCTGATGGATCAAAGGAGCACATTAGCCTTTCTTCTTTAGTGGCCCAGATTGAAATCTCATCTGATGTTTTCCCATTAGAAATGAGATGGCAAGATATTTTCTGGGAAGTGATTTAGGTACACTAAAACAATCTATAAGGATCTATTGATTAGAAGTAGACTTGACTCAATCTTGATTTGTGTGCAGTGCAGTACCTTAGAAGGTGATGTGATTGACAGGCAGTGCAGAATAGATTTGGGACTGAAGTCAGCCAGGTACTGTAGCTCCACATAGAGGCACGTGAGCGTGTAGTCTGTGGAGAGCTACAGATTGAGATCCTTCAAATGTGGAATTTGGAGCACCGAAAGACCACATACTCTGCGGTTTTGGTAATATATATATAAATTCAAACAAGAAAAAAAGGATTTTGCATGCAGGGGATTAATAGGAGGAAGAGATACATGGTTGTTCTACAAACCTTGAAAACATCCTATTGCCACAGATATACATTGGTTGCCATTAGGTTGTTTTTTTATTAGTTTGATCACATAGTTTTTAATGTACCTTACCCGGCAGATAATGATGGCATTACCCATCCAACTAGAATCAAACAAACAAAAACTTGAATTCAAATGGCCTGTCTATAATATTGTAAGAATGCAGCACTAAGAAAGAATAAAATGATGATTTAGGAATTTCATAACTTAAGTATGAGGATAAAATGCATACTAAGTCAAACACTAAGAAAATATATAAAAATATAAAATACAAAAATAAAAAATATAAAAATAGAGTCCAGCCTTAGTAATTTAACGAGGTCCTCAGCAACTTAGACCCTGTTTCAAAATAAAAGATAAAATAGGGCAGGAGGTGTAGCTCAAAGGTAGAATGCCTCTGGGTTCAATCCCCAGTACCACAAAGAAAACAAAACAAAACAAAAACTATAGACTTAATCATACTAGGAAATGCCTTCCCTAGTATGATATAAATATAAAAAATACAAAAAATATAAAAATGCAAGTCTATTGTACACTTTGTGTTCGCTGTACTCTACCTTCCTCCTTGCTTTACTTAGAATTCCCATCCACAAATTTAGTTGGAACTGGAATCATTATATAAGCAACATTTAAAATAATTATATGATATTAGGGTTGGGGTTGTAGCTCAGTGATACAGTGCTTGCCTAGTATGCACAAATCCCCAGCATAGCAAATATTAATTAATTAACTAATTAAATTAAATAATATATGAAGTATCTCCAGGTACATTTTTGCCTGGGATAAAGCTTCCCTCTGCTTCAAGCAAATATGCATCTTCCTGCAGGGGACCCTTAAAAACACAGACTAGAAAAGGGTAACGTTTTTATCCTAACTGGTGACTCTATTAGTCTAAATATTACCTTAAAACATTTTGATTTTTTTATATAAGTAGAAAATTATGATCCAGTAGCATTTTATTCATTCTTAAAGTAATTCTTGATACATCAGTTTGAAGAAACTTCAAACTAATCATAGTGCTGAAGCAAGAAATTCAGTTATATTAATAAATCATAAATTTGAAAACAACTGAATTTAAATTAAATTTCATCTGAGTAGCACAATTTTTTGCAATCTATCCAAATAAATCTCAGTGTCTGTGTATGCAAAATACTTTAAGGGGAAGGCATTCCCTAGTATGATTAAGTCTATAGTTTTTGTTTTGTTTTGTTTTGTTTTCTTTGTGGTACTGGGGATTGAACCTAGGGGCATTCTACCTTTAAGCTACACCTCCAGCCCTATTTTATCTTTTATTTTGAAACAGGGTCTAAGTTGCTGAGGACCTCGCTAAATTACTAAGGCTGGACTCTAGCCTGCGCTCCTCCTGTCTCAGCCTCCCAAGTCTATAGCACTTAAAAATAATCCAGATGGCTGGGGGTATAGCTCAGTGGTAGAGCTAGAGATTGATCTTTTAGACATGATTAACAATGTAGGGACAAGAGCTGCAGGAGCTGGAAGTTAAGGTAATCAATTGTGGAATCATTAGTTTTGAAAATCTGGTCATGAATTATCTAGGTCTGCACAGTCCAAGATGGTGAGCGGCACATGGCTTCTTAAATTTAAATTAATTAAAATAAGTAAAATGAGAAAATTAGTTGCACTAACCACATTTCAAACATTCAATAGCCACATACAGCTTAGTGGCTATAGTATTGAACAACATAAGTATAAAACATGTCCTTTATCACAGAAAGTTCTGTTGGACAGTACTGAATTCTACCTCCTATTTGTATGACCCTATGAATGGTCTATATCGTGGATAGAATCCGGAAAGTATGTAGAACACTTGCTATTCTGCCCTAAATGCTGATAATTAGAATATTTCTGCCTCTTTAAAAGTTAATGAACACAAAACACTGCATGGCCCAAGGTGTTCTATCAAAACCCGAAAGTTATAATAAAATAACGGTTGAAAATACTTAGACTTACATACTGGGTTCAATGAAGCACTAAAATATGCTTAGCAAGTCTCCATTTGTCCTCTCTGTTTGGAAAGAAGTTAATAGAAAAGAGTATATTTGTTAAAATACTAGAACAAGCAATATTATTATGAAAGGAAATTCTTCATATGTGTAAAGACTAGAGTGTCATCGAAACAAAATACCTGGCAGCATGGAATGGGGCTTCATTCTATTGAGAAGAGGTTTTTCATATCCTTATCCCAATACTATATTACTGCAAGACTTAAACTAGATGTGTTTAAATGTTTAAAGTCATCAGTAACAAGGTAAGGCTGAGGACAATTTTCTATCTGAGAACACGCTATCGGAGGATCTCAAAGTAATGTATTGCATTGCTCTAACGCATTGTTTGTTTAAGAGTCAGTTTGCCCACATTTTCTCTAGTTTTTGCTGCTGGTTGTGGTGTTACGTGAAATACAATGACTTCCCAGAGAAAATCAAGGATTCTTAAACCTCGCATTTAACCATTACTATGATGACTTAAATAGAAGGCAGATTTCCTCTAAGAAAAATATAATCGTGTTTTCCATCTTAAAAAAAAGAAAAGCTGAAGCAATAGCTTTTCTTCCACATAGCCTATTTCTAGAAACATTCAGAGGGATCATCGTCTCTGAACTTTCTGGACCTTAGCCTGTTCTCTTTTGCAAAGACATTAAAATGATTAGAACCTCAAGGAGGGTTACAGTGTTACATTCTTTTTCTCTTTCTAACTTACTCCAAACTGAATCCAGCTTCAAATCCTGCACACATCCTATTAATCCCACCTCGCTCTGCCGTCTGTCTGGGTGAGTTTCTTCAACAGATTCCCTGAATATGCGTTAAAAAGCATAAATCACTGGATTAAATTTGTAGAGAATGATGAAAGCTAAATTCGTGTATATACATGTGGTGGGACAAATGGACCCTTTTATTATTTAACCTGAATGAAAGCAATAAATTTGAAACAGGTTTAACCGATGATATTGGTAATCCACAACAGATTTCATAAGTGTTCTTGAATGAACGTTGGTTTTGTTCAATAATCCCTCGGATTAAAGAAGGTTTATATAACTCAAACAATCTGCAAAGAATCATATTATTTTGCTATTTATCTTTTACTTTTCCTAAAAAATGATATGTATGTATGGTTTTGACTTCAGCAAATTAGATAAAAAATTATATTTGTCATTTCATTTTTTAAAATTTGTGGCTAAGGTTAGACTATATAGTTTTTAACCTATGTTTTTGGTAGCAGCCTGCTCTTCACCCTCTATTATTAATATGCAATATTATGTAGTAATATATGTCTCTTATTTGAAGGTATACTGACAATAGCCTTTTCTTTTCTTTATTCTTTTGTGGTACTGGGGATGGAACCCAGGGGCCTTCTACCTCCAGGCTACACCCCCAGCCCTTTTTTTTTAAATTTGGAAACAGGGTCTCACTAAGTTGCTGAGAGCCTCACTAAGTTGCTGAGGCCAGTCTCGAACCTGTGATCCTCCTGTCTCAGCCTCCTAAGTACTAGGATAAGAAGCATGTGCCACCACACCCAGTTTAGCCTCTTCTTTTAATGACTTGCATTATTGATCTATCAGATTAACTTTAGAGCTTCTACATTGTATGCACTTTAGAATATAGGATAAAAATTCTAAAAATTCTTAAAATTCTACTATATATTCACTTAAGTTGCTAAAAACAAATAAACATTCAAAAAAGCTTGAAAAAATTCCTAAGTGAGTACTTGGAGTCAGTTCTAATAATAATTAAAAGTAAATATTTGCTAAGATTTTTTTTTCAGCAATTGCAACATGCCAAGAAGTCTTTTCATTCAAGATTTTACTGAATTCCTCATCATAATTCTGTGAGATAAGGACAATCATATCCCCATTTTTGCAGATAAGAAAACTAAGTGGCATAATTAAGGGACCTGTCCAAGGTCATATACACATAGCAAATAGTACATCCGGGGGTCCAACCTATGGCGCCTTAGGGGTGGGAGGTAGCTCAGTAGTAGAGCATGTGCACCGCATGACTAAGGCCCTGGGTTCAATCCCCAGCACCAAAAAAAAAAAAAAAAAAAAAAGATCAGAACCCACACTCTTGTACACCATATTAGTCATCAATGGCTGCATAACAAATTATTCTAAGAATTAGAGGCTTTATTATTTCATAGATTCTTTGGTCAGGGGTCATGAATTGGCCTCGCTGGGTGGGCTAGTTCCAGGTTTCTTAGAAGATCGTCCTCCAGATGTCAGCTTGAGCTTCGGTCTTTACATTAGGACAAGGATAGGATCCTCAGTGGCTCCTTGGGTTTTAGCAGAAAGCTCTGTCTCTTGTCATCTGGACGTTCCCAAAAATCTGCCTGAGTGTCCTCTCAACATAGCAGCAGCAGCTCATCCTTTCAAAGGAAGATAAAAGTCAAAACATCTTTTATTTCCTACATTCAGACATTACATTCCACAATTTCGGCATTATCCTACTGGTTACATAAGCTAGCCCTATTCCGTGTAGGATGAGACTATACAAAAAAGTGAATATCAGGAAATAGGGTCATTTGGGCCATCGTGGAACATGGCCACAATATGCCCAAAAATATACCACCTTCCAAGACACACTGTATGTTCCCAGCATAAAATATGTTACTAGAAAAGTGAGATGGCCCAGTTTTTCATGTCTGCACTTATAGATACTGAACAAAGGAAAAACGCTGAAAAGTTACATGGAACTCTTAACTGCTCCTGATTCAGATCTTTAATATCCTTCCAAGTAAAGAATATTACTTTTATTAGATAAAAATTCCCAGAATAATATTCACATCATATTCAAATATAGGAACAAAATCATATCCAAAGGGAGATATTAAATTTTTTTAGTTATCAATCATTTTGTTCTCACCCAAATTTCCATTTTACTTAGCCCAAATTACCAGGGGTGTCTAGACAAGAAGTCAGCACATTACTTCCATAAATGGTCAGATAATAAATATTTGCAGCTTTGCAGGCGATATAGTCCCTGCTGCAGCTACCCAACTCTGCTCTTGGAGCACAGCAGCATCTAGCCGATAAAAGAGTGAATGGGTATGGCTGTGTTCCAATAAAACTTTATTTTAAAAACATGTCTTGCCGGGCGTGGTGGTGCACGCTTGTAATCCCAGTATTTTGGAAGGTGGAGAACGGAGGATCGGGGTTCGCGGACAGCCTCAGCTCTCTCTCTCTCTCTCTCTGTCTCTCTCTCTCTCTCTGTCTCTCTCTCTCTCTCTCTACTTAGTGAGGCCTTCTGAAACTTCATGAGACCCGGTTTCAAAATAAAAGTATAAAAAATAGGGCCGGAGGTGTAGCACAGAGGTAGAACGCCCCTGGGTTCAATCCCCGGTACCGCAAAAAAAAAAAATGTGACTTTGGGGCTGGGGGTGTAGCCCCATGGCAGAGTGCATGCTTAGTATGGGCCAGACCCTGGTTTTAATACCCAGCATCAAAAAAAAAGTGGTAGGCCATATTTAGCCCACAGTTTATCAACCTTTGGTCAAAACCGTTGTTTGAGTGGACTTTTGAGGAATTTTTATTGTTTTGATTCCAGGTAACTAAAACTGCTTTAAATTTCACATGGCAGAATCATGTTGAATTGTTCATTCCGGGTTATAAAATATTGCATAATTTTAGGAAAGTTTGCAGCATTGTCAAGATAGAAAAGATGAACCCGTGTAAAAGCAGAGCATAATAGATAAAATAGACAACTTACACATCAAATCATCACTCTACAAATATCATGCCGTTCTAGAATATAAATTGAATTTGCAGAGAGGAGATTTTGATAAATCTTCATTCTGTCTGTGCTATGAAAATTTTGTATTTTTGACTGACCTTGAATTTCCTAGACTTTTTACACTGTGCTCAGCACAGAATAGGCACTCAGTAAGTATTTTTAAAAGGAATTCCAAATTTTACCTCTTTCCACTCTTCTATACCACATGTCCTTCACCCCCAGGCCTTTGCTGCCTTTTCTTGTCTTTTCAATAAGTTTTTCAGGACAGCTCTTGATGTATGAAATTCACTGTTAGTTTTACTTTTAAAAAGTCATCCAACAAAAAGTAAATGGCAGGTAAGAAACAGCTATTGGAAGGTAATTGAAGATATAAAGACTTAAAAACAAATTGAAAAATTATAGAATAGAATGAACATTGGCTTCAAATAGACCGGCTAACAGGAGCAATGAAGCATCAGACAATCGAGTAATTGGTGAGGAATTTATTGGCCTCTGACAAAGCTATTAAAGACCGGGTCAATTTAGTCACTCTCACTTTTATTTCTGTTATTTTTACTTTGAAGCCAAGCATTATTTTTTTTAAACCCACATCCTAATGTGGTTATACCTACAGCTTAAAAGATGTCTCCTACCGTGTTCATCCACTCATTCAAACAAATATTTACTTACTTGTTGAATGTTAATAATGTGTCAATCACTAGGGAAGTTCTCCGAGCTACAATGGGAATCAAAATACAGATCCTGTCCTTAAGTGTTTAGAGGCTGAGGGAGACACAGAACGTTTAAAAGGCATGCCAAAGATGAACAGTGTCATAGGTTTAAAGCTCATAAACAACTTAACTTCACATTCAACATATGTATTAAATTTCAATATTATAGGTCTCATGTATTTCAGTTATTTCTACTTTTCAAAACAAAAACAAGCTGGGCATGGCAGCACACACCTGTAATCTTAGCTATTTAGGAGGCTGACGCAGGAGGTTTGCAAGTTTAAGGCCAGCCTGGGCAATTTGGCAAGACCCTTTCTCAAATAAAATTTTAAAGTGGCTAGGGATGTAGTTCAGTGACAGAGTGCTTGCCTACAATGCATGAGGCCTTGGGTTCAATCCCCAGTACTGAAAAAAAAAAGCAAAATACCAACAAGATCATAAATAATATCACGGAAATATAATGCTTTATTATTGCTTTCCAGAAAATACAAATTATTAACTGTTTTAAGGGGAAACCTTTTATAGCCAAAGTATTTTGTATTTAACAAAACCAAACAGTTGTTTGCTTGTTTGTTTTTTTCCCCTCTCTCTGTCTTACTTCAGAACTTCTCAGTACTTACAATAATGGTAACAAATACTGTGACTCACTCAGAGGGCAAATGTGGTCTGCAGTGTTTTGAAATGTATTGGATGAGGACATACAGTTCTAAAGAAGTATCAGTTAATATTGAGTAGGACATGGATGCTTCTTGGAAACAGTTTGAGAAACATTACCAAATATAATTTCACACATTTTAATCAAATCGTATTTATTAAACTATGGGAAACTGTACTAGCATATTATGTGTGTGTGTGTGTGTGTTTTGCTGGAGATTGAGCCTAGGGCCTTGAGCATGCCAAACACACACTCTACCACTGAGCTATAGCCCCAGTAGTCCATTTTCTGTTGCTATAACAAAATACCTGAGGCTGAGTACTTAAGAAAGAAAAGAGGTTTGTTTAGCTCACAGTGCTGCAGATTCAAGAGCATGGAGCACCTGCTTAGCTCTGGTGAGGACCTCACAGCAGATGGTATCACAATGGAGGAAGCAGGAGTGCATGAGAGAGTGATTACACAGCAAAAAAGGAGGCCAGAGGGATTCAGGGCCCAGGCTTGCTCTTTTTATAACAACTCGTTCTCACAGAAACTCATTGGAGTCTTGCAAGAACTACCTGATTCCCCTCCAGGGGCGGTGCCCCCAATGACCAACCCCTTCCGCTAGGCTCCACCTCTTAAAGCTTCCACCACACCTGGGACCAAGTTTCCAGCATATGAACCTTTGGGGAACACGCACAAATCACAGGCAAACCGTAGCTGAGAGCTGTTCATTAAGTGAGATAGTAAATGTAGATCTTTGTTAGGTGACAGAGTGTTTCTGTTCAGCTCTCCAATTTCTTATCTTTCAAATACAGAATTGGTTGATTTCTTTGAAAAGAGACATTTGCCTGTGATCCCTCCCGTTAAAGGCCATCAGGTTTTGCTAATCCTCGGCTAATCATGTGACAGCATTCAGGAGAGAAAGCAGAGGAATCTGAGGTTTCAGGCTGCAGAGGACAGCCATGAGTGAAGTAATCAAATTGACAGTAATATTCAAGTTGCCCCAAGGACACCCCTCTATCCCCTCCCAACTTTTTCTCTCTCCTTATTTACTCATGACTTTTTTTTTTTTTGCGGTAACAGGGATTGAACCCAGGGGCGTTCTACCTCCGCGCTACACCCCCGGCCCTATTTTTTATACTTTTATTTTGAAACCGGGTCTCACGAAGTTGCAGAGGGCCTCACTAAGTAGAAAGAGAGAAAGACAGGGAGACAGAGAGAGAGAGCTGAGGCTGGCCGCGAACCCAGATCCTCCAGTCTCCGCCTCCCAAAGTACTGGGATTACAAGCGTGCACCACCACGCCCGGCCTCATGACTTTTTAAAAAATGTTCCCACTGTGTTTCTTTGCTTTCCCTCTTGCTCGCTCCTAATGATGAAGGCTTATGATCACCATCGATTTAAATTCAACCTTCCTGATGGCCATCATGACAACCACAGTAGTTTATAATTTGTGCCTGGGAATGGCAAGAGTGGAGTGGGCAGCGAGTTCACAGCAACGAAGGGCATCGTCCCCATCAGAACAAAGTGACATCTCATGTCCTAATTCCCCTTCTACTGGCTCTGTTGCTACTGGCTCTGTTTGGCATAAAGTATTTTCGGAATATAAGACCACATCATCTTAGCGCATGTGTGGAGGAGAACTTCATTTTAGGCAAGATTCGACTTATGCAATATTTGCCTCCAAATCAACCACCTCCTGTTGGAGTCTTCAGATTTGAATCTCTCATATTTTAAGATGCTTTCTCAAGTACTTATTTTGAACAATAAAGTATTGTTTGGTGAAGGCACATGGCCCTAAAGAAACGCAAACAACAATCGTTTTCCAACTGTTAGAGAAGTCTCAAATTGGTAAAAAAAAGAGAATATTCCCAGGGAACTCGCTTTATAATTACAAGAGGTAGATAATGTTGTAAACATGCCTTTATTCCGATAATTTAAAAAAGCAATGTAGTTAGTTATTGCAAAATGGAGATCAAACAGACACCTACAAAATGAAAAAATAATTTAAGTTATAAGCACTTTTAGAGGAAGCCTATGGGAATCCCTATGGGCTTAAGGAGAAAAGCCAGCTAACATGCAGTGAATAGTTATAGAAGGGGGTGGGGTGTGGCTATGGAAATGAAAATGGTTTCAGCTACAGCAGGAAGGAAAATCAGAGATTGGTGACTGACCAAAGGAAGCACCTGCTTTCCGGAAATTAAAATCATGTATTAGGCAGCTCTGACTTAATTGCCAAATGGGGTGAAGCCCAGCCTCTAATGTAAAAGGGTCCCAAATTATAATTGGGCATCATGGATTAAAATTCAATACCTGAAAATTTCCTCAGAAATGAATAGGCAACTGGGACAGACTGCCGAGCCAGTACAATATGCTTCCCACAGCTGACACTGGCAGGTCACTTTATTTGGCACCAAATAAAGTTCCCAAGTGGCCTTGAAGGGCATTCAGCTGCCGAGCGCTTATTCCATTCATCCCTTATTGTGCTGCCAGTGGCGGATCCAGAGAAGTAGCATGAATCAGCTCTACGGATGGAATTTTCTCAGGCCAAGCGATGGAGAAGTGACTGAACTTACTTTGCTGTGTTGGTGGGACCTCGGCAAGCGGTGACACCCCAAAAAGTAATGGCTTTCACAGAGTATCATTCAGCAGGAACGTTTGAGGAGGCAGGATAAAAATGCACATTCAGACACTTCCAAAACAGATGCCTTTTAGTGAGGGGAAAAAAATGTAATGAGAAACATTTTAGGTATTTGCCATTACCATATAACTTAGAATATTGTAAAATAAGGCGGGGGCTCCCCTTTGTGTGTTCCTCCAGCTCCATAGAGGGTGACCCTAAAGTTTCCCACCTAAAGCATATTTTAAGCCCTTTCTACATTATATTTAGCCTCTTTGGTTGCTTCTTTTTCTGGTACCTTTGGAATAAAACTCAGTCCACTTGCTATCTTTATTTTTCTTGTGCGCTAATTTCAGAGCACATACTCAGTACCAGAGTGTGTTTTCTTGTTTCTGTCAACTCTAGTAAAATCTTCTAATTACAAAATAATATTTCGCATCCACCCCCATACCGGCTTAAAAACTGCAGGAGCTATCGTCATTCTGCGAGGTCGTGAACCTGTCTGATGAAGTACAGATGAGTGTAAAATATTCTTCTGAGCTTACCAGGCTTTATTAATGTGAGTTGCAGCACACATTTTTTATTTAAATTTGTGGAGAGGTTAAAAGGTGGTAGTTTTTATTATTGTTTTGCCTTTGGTTTAGGACAAATTTTGCATGTATCTACAGCAGAAACAGTCTGCTAATTATTTCATATAAATCACCGTTAGCAGCTGCATTGAATAGTGCTACTATCACTGAATAGTTAAGAGCCTTACATTTCCATTAGAATTAGGAGCAAGGGCTAATTATTTCAGTTAAAGCTAAATTTGATCTAAAAGGGAAGCATATTTGGCATTTAGTCTAGAAACCTAGGGATGGTGTAAAAAAACTGCAAATGAATGTAGCAACTAGAAAAACCATACAGATTTTTTTGTTTCACATTTTTGGGAGAACTTGGTATAGTTACAGGGGGATCATTAACGTAAGCATAGTAATATAAAATAATTAATATAAATGTTCTGTTCTGCCGGGCGTGGTGGCGCACGCTTGTAATCCCAGTACTTTGGGAGGCGGAGACCGGAGGATCCGGGTTCGCGGCCAGCATCAGTGCGCATGCGCGCGTGGGCGATATCTATCTATCTATCTATATATATATATATATATATATATATATCCTCTCTCCTCTCTCTCTCTCTCTCTCTCTCTCTACCTAGTGAGGCCCTCTGCAACTTCGTGAGACCCGGTTTCAAAAATAAAGCATAAAAAAAAAATAGGACCGGGGGTGTAGCGCGGAGGTAGAACGCCCCTGCGTTCAATCACCGGTACCGCAAAAAAAAAAAAAATAAATAAATAAATAAATAAATAAATAAATGTTCTGTTCTTGCGTTTAGGGTCAAATTTAGCAGCATAAAATGAATTACTTTGCCCAGATAAATTTGCACAAATATTTAAATGTTTCTCTAAATTTTATTTCTTTTTACTTTTTATCATAGAAAAATGCATATTTTTCCAAAATTTATCCATATCCAAAATTTTCACTGAACAAAGTATTATGAGCCCCTATGTACCCACTACCCAACATGAATGACTATTTTTTTTTTTTTTGCAGTACCTGGGATTGAACCCAGGGGCGTTCTACCTCCAAGCTACACCCCCGGCCCTATTTTTTATACTTTATTTTGAAACCGGGTCTCACGAAGTTGCAAAGGGCCTCACTAAGTAGAGAGAGAGAGAGAGACAGAGAGACAGAGACAGAGAGAGAGAGCTGAGGCTGGCCACGAACCCAGATCCTCCGGTCTCTGCCTCCCAAAGTACTGGGATTACAAGCGTGCGCCACCACGCCCGGCATGAATGACTATTAACATTATCTGCCTTGTTTCATCTCTATCTCAACCCCTTTCTTCCTCGGTAGTCTAAATGAAGAAACAAAATAGTATGGGATTTTAATATTAGTGGAATTTATTTTAAAAACTGGCTCAGTCTCAGTCAGGGTCAAGCATTTTATTTAGGAGGCATTTTTTTTTCCCCAGTTTACCCAGGAAAAGAGTGGTGTTCTCTACCCACAACACAAAGTGATGGGTGACGTGAGAATTTAATAAAATCATACCTCAAACACCAGAAATGATCTGGATTTTTCCATGTTCTAGCAACTTTCTAGGTACTTGACATGATGTTCTTTTTTATTCAATGGCATCTCTAGTTTTCCATTTCTACCACTCCTGTAACCCTTCCAGCCTGCCTTTTTCCCCCTCTCCTTATTTATTTTTGCCTCTCTATAAATCATAGATAATAATAGTTCCCACATCATAGCTTGTTAGAATTTAATGACAGCCTCCAAGGACAGGTGCCAGTTAAATGAAACATATAATTAAAATTTGTGCTATTCTAAAATTGGGTTACTTGGCAATACTCAAATCAGAGACAACCTCCATTCAGATGATAGGCATGTAGTCCTTATCCGGGTTACCGGGTGTGCAGCACATCCAATCAAGGCCAGTCTTTGCTTGGTGCCAAAAACTGTTGATGGAATGTTTAGTTGGTCTCACTCACATTTCAGGTGTTTCTACTTGGCACCTGAGTAAATGCTTTGCAGCTTGGGACTGGCAACCAGTGCTCTTGTTCTTGATTAACCCAATAATTTAGGAGAAAGCTATGTGTTTACCAAGCAATTAATTTAGATATATGCACATATGTATATGTGTGTCTATGCATATATATAGGCAATTATCATTGTTATGTAATAAATATGATATTATAAAGTTTCTCTTTAACCTCCAATACTTCCTAAGAAATGGATAGGCAGCCAGGTATGGTAGCACACACCTATAATGCCAGTACTTGGGAGGCTGAGACAGGAGGATCACAAGTTGAAGACCAGCTTCAGCAACTTAGCAAGGCTCTCAGCAACCTAGTAAACCCTGTTTCAAAACATAAAGTAAAATTTTTAAAAAGGGAGGGTGTATAGCTCAGAAGTAGAATGTCCATGGGTTCAATCCCTAGTACCACAAACAAAAAATAAAAAGAAAAAAGAAAAAGAAGAAGAGGAGGAGGAAGAGGGAAAAAAGGAGGAGGAAAGAAAAAATAAATCAATGGGCAAGATGTCTGTCTCAGTCCCATTCTTGGATATACACATTATCTTGTTGGATCTCACGCTGTCCTTTTAGGCATGGTTATTATTTTCCTATAGGGAATATCCCTTAAAGTGTCCTCACTTGAAAAGGCTCCTAAGAATCCTTCAGTATTTACTCAAGAGCAAGCTCTAATTCTTTCACTGACCCTGTAAATTCTACTGTAGTAACTCTTCAACCTTTCATTGATTTCTCTCTTTGGAATTACCATTTGCACCCTGCCCCACACTGCTAAGGGGGAGACATGGATCTCTATTGAGATGGAAAAGTCATGATCTTTTCATTGGCCACCCTGCATGAATCTGTGCGGGGCTGCGCTAACCACAGAGATGCATTCCTTCTTGGGCTCTTCGGGCCTTGTACTTGTAGGTCTTAAATCTGTATGTTACCCACTGTCTTCTATCAAGGGTGTCCTCTGCCTGTACAATATCTCTCAGACAACAAGATTTTGCTGGCAAGTCTTCCCTATTACCTCTCTAGGCCCCTTGGTGATACACTGACTGGCAGACATACCAATTGCACCCAGCTCTGTTTTGTAGCTGAGCCTGTGGTCTCAATGAAGCCTTTGGTTTATCTTTACTGTGAGTGTGTGGGGAGCAGATACTGGGGATTGAACCCAGAGGCATTCTACTTCTGAGATACACCCCCAGTCCTTTTTATTTTTTTGTTTTGAAACAGGGTCTCACTATGTTGCTGAGAGTCTCATTAAGTTGCTGAGGCTGGCCTTGAACCTGAGATCCTCCTGTTTCAGCCTCCAAGTACTGGGATTACAGGCATGTTATCTTTACTCTTAAACCTCAGCCTCTGAGAAAGTCAGCACTCAGATGAGGACAACCTCTTTCCCCACACCGAGAGCTCTGCACAGCATCCTGTGCTAGGGAATCAGCCGCTTCTCTATGCTCATTTATCCAGTTTCCCATTTCAAATCTTTCCCTGTTCCCACAGCTTCAAGGCACTAAGAAAAAATAAAATTTTCAAGTTGCTACCATTCAACCAGAAATACCTTTATTTTTAAATTATTGAAATGTTCAATCATTCCTGCCTCACTGTGTGTGGGTTTCACTCTAACAAATTGTGCTATAGAAAGATTCAAATGTATGTTTTATTTGATTGTCTTTTGAATAAATCTAGATTTTTAAAAAAGATCAGTAAGAAAAGGCGCAAACCATTAGGAAAGCATTCAAGGTAGATTAATTGCTTATCAAGTTTTCATTCTCTCCTCAAACCATATTGAACCACTTGTTTTACATGAATTCCAAAGGCTGGCACTAGATTTCACTTCAGGAAATAAATGACATAGGGTATTATATTTTAAGGACCATTAAAACCTTGAAATTGCACAGTGACTTAGAAAACAACAAGTTATTTAGCCTGGATAGCTTTGTAATGGTTCTACAATGGGGAAATTCATTGTTAAATGACCCTCCCACTCTTACTTCACATATAATGCCTGGCAGGAAGAGGAAGGAAAAATGAGACCAGTATCCGGGTACGCAGGGTCTAATGTAAATGGTCGAGGAACGTTGCGGGTTTTTGTACCAATTGGATAAGAAAGAGAGCACTAAATCATCCTCTGAAATCTTGTGTTCATTGACCCATAGCTGGTGATTAGGAGCAATTTTTTCCTGGCCTGACAAGCCTAAGTCATTGCTGTTGTCATGATTCCAAACCTTTCTCATCTGTTACTGAAGTTGCTTTTATCTATATTTTAATATGTTTTAGATAAGTAACAGAAGGTAGTTGTGATATTGTTAATGAAATAATTCTAATACAAATGATGTAGGAATTATATAAAGTGGCATTTGAATCTGATGCTGCCGTTTCCGAATTTATCTCCCTTCTAACCTTTTCTTTTACACCTTCATTACAACCTTTATTAAGGCAATGAAACCTAGCTACCAGAATAAAGGCAAAATATGACAAGTTCTAAAATAACAAGAAGGATAACATAAAGAATTCTTTCCAGCAAAATTTCAAACCAACAGCAACAACGAACAGCCAACAAACCCCACCTGTTTTTATGATGAAAATCAAACAGAATTTGAGTCTATAAAGAAGCAATAATTGCTTAACTAACCAAAGTGATACAGTTCATTATTTTCTATTGCACATTTATGTAGTTCCCCCCCTGAAGCACACACATAAGATGGGTGTTTTTTTTTTTTAGGATATGATTTACATATGGCACACGAAGAGAGATGCTTTAGAAAATCATACAGCGCTCTTTCTTGTAAAAGCAAATGCCCTTTCTTGTTAATGCCAAGGATGCTTTTCCCCAAACACTCATTCCCTGCTCAAGACAGTGTAGCAGCTAATGAGGAAAACAGGCAAGTACCTAAGTTGAATGTTTTCCTTTGTTTATCTGCGGAGGGGCTCGTTCTGCAATGGGAAGACTCCCTTAGTATCAATGAGTCTGAAAGTGCTCAAATTCTGCCAAGAGGAAAGTTATAAAGCTTTGTGTACCCACGGCTTAAATTAATCGAAAGCAACGCAAAAGGAAGTCTATCATCTCAAAGAACATCAGCCACACTGTTTCCATTGTCTGCTTATAAAATACATCCCATCTCATTTACATGCGTTCCGTTTCCAGTTACAGGGTCACTGGTTAGCAATCCTAGAAGATGTGCATCTAAAATGACAACTCTGATCCGGGCACTTGCCATTTATTACAGGTATATGATGTTTTTAAGCCTATTGGGGGTTTCCAGAATAGTTCCACTTATTTGCAATTAGTCCTTGAAAACTACTATGCCCAATAATAATGAGCACCTTCAGACGGATTGTTTTTAAAGAGAACATTAATTCAGAATATAAATTAAGAGAATATGTTTGATGGTGAAAAAGCACAAACCTGCCTACACATTTTGGTTTCATGTATAAAATATAAACAGCATGTGAACTTTCCCTTGTGTCCTCAGAGAGAGCTGCAGCTTTTTTTTTCTTTCTGAAGGGTGCTCAAAATATACTATTTTAAACATTAACCCATAAATAAAATACAATGCTTGCCAAAATTATTTTTTCACCCATACATACATAGGGCCTATAGACACTATTCTGAACTCTGATTTTCTCCTGAGATGTAATTTAGGGGCTTTAAAAAAATCTTTAAAAGACTTCCTATGAAACACATTTTTTTAAAAAAAAATTGTGTTTCTATATGGTCAAATTGCTCTGTTGTTATAAATACTGTATGTAAAATTACCAGATTGCCTGGCATTCCATTTTTACAGGGGATACTGCATCGTTAAGCACTGAAAGAATATAATATAACTATTCAAACTGCTTAAAATATTTTGTAACCATAAATTATTATCCAAAAATATTTTTCAAGTAGATAAAAAGAGTTGTCAATTCTGCATAGTGAATGCCTCATAAGGGGCTCGTTTGTGGTTGAAAACTGAATAAAAGCAGTAAATTAAGACCAGACTTAACCATAGAGAAGCCGTAATCCACTGCAGATTTCCTTGGTGAATGAAGTATTGTTGTGTGGATTTATCCTCCTTGCTTGTACAGTTAACCAGTCACATCTGTGGCCAAAATGCTGTCTGTACTCACAGACAGGGTGGGGTCACCAACCCCAAGGAGGTAAGATGCCCCATCTTACATTGTCTTGATAGGTGCTAAATAAACACAACTGTTTCCCAGGCTGCCTGCAAAAGGGTGGCCAGCATACTGAAGCTGAACCATCGTTCAGGAGGAGGGGGTGCGGCACAATGAGTGGCACTTGGGAAACTGCTAGGGACACTGGGTGTCCAGTTCTCTCCTGGATGTGATGCTAGAGGAGAGAATCTTGAAGAAACCAAGTGCAATGTGGGTATGAAGAAAGGTCAGGAGCTTCTGGGGTTTCCGAACACAGTCAGTGCTGAGAGCTGGCTGAAATGTGGTATATGTTAAAGGAGCATCACTCACTATAAATATTCAATGTCAAGAATTTAAATAGTTTACAGACGTCGAAGCCCTTGATGATTATTTTACCCAGCATTGTTGATTTCCCTCTGTTGTTTGTCAGCAGCCACCATAATTAATGAATAAGACCCTGACAGTCTTGACGATGAGCCATTTTAGTCTTTAGGTAGATGTATTTTTCTTTGTGATTACATGCCAATAAAATAACTGATTTGCCTTTTTGTAAATTGAATTAAAGGGAGCCAACTTAGTTATGTCTCTGTTATTACATTTTTTTGTCCTTTTAGAGCCCAGTTTTTCCAAAGGACATTAATTCTGATTACTCTGATGAAGTTTTGTGGCTGCCCCTCATGCTGTACAAAATATCACCAAGTCAGAGACAAAAAGAAAACCGTAAGTGACTATCATTCGAAAATAGTTATGCATTATTAAGAAAAAATTTCTCAGTAATTCACTCCAACATATTCACTTTGAAAGAGATTTGGGAAAAGAGGAAAGGGAGAACACAAAAGTGAAAGTTGCCTTTTTATTCTATGGGAGGTTGATATTTAAAACTTTTATGATCCTAACACCTTTTTAAAACAGTATTTAATAAATAAGGTCAGCTTTGCAAGAAGAAAGTTTATTCCTGAACATAAACAGATATTTGTGCTGTCAGGTTACAGTAAAATGTCTGAAAAGCATAGACTACTAGCTTGTTACAGTGTTTGAATCTGCCAGATGAAAAAAACAAAACAGCTTTTTTCTTGGAATTTTTCGAGGTTGGAATATCACTTTTCTTTAAGAGGGAAAATATTTAGGCTAATGAAACCTCCATCAGATTCAGCAGCTCTACTAAAGTGTAAACTAGGTTATCTGCTCACAGAAAGACCACTGGGACTTGAAGCAATGTGGATCTCTTTACATTAGGAGAAAGCATTAGCTTTTCTAAATATGTGCTAGATTTGATTTGATTCCTGAAGAATAAAGTTTATAATTACCACATATACTCAATTAAGAATAACCATGACTTGATTATACTCATTCCATCTTTTCAAGGGTGTCTGTTTTGAGGGAAGCACAATCTTAAAATCTCTAACATTAAAAAATACACTTTTCACCAAAAATTGTAGAGTTTCAAAAGCTTTTCCTTCCAGTTAGTGTAAAAAGGTATCAGGCTAGGTGCTTGTACGTTTAATTCAAATTGCCTGCAAATAATGTATAAGCTGCTGAACCTATAGACAATGCTTATTCAGTCAGTTACAATATTTAAAGCACACCTCACCCACCCAGACCCACGCTCACATGAATGCACACACACACACACCTCAGACGTTATGGAGAGAAAACTTTAATAGAAACTGTCATTATGTGTAAATTTTTTTTGGTGCTTTGGGGTCATATTGTCTAACATGGTTTCAGATTGATCGAAATAACAAAATATCTTTATACTTCTGCCTGGTTTCTGTGTATTGCAACAACATAATAAAGTGATAAGACTTCCCCTTAAAAGAAAAAGTGCTCATTAGCGTTTGTAATTCCATGTTGTGTAGCAGGTTCCTTACATGTTATGAAAAGGTTATGGCTCCACTCACGGTAGCGCATCCAAAGTGTAAAGGTGATAGGTGAGATTCTCTTCATTGCAAGTGCTGAGAAATAATCATTTAAAGGTCAGTTGCACTCAAAAAAAGAACATTTGTTTAATAAGTAACTCATTTCGGGATATGCTGCACTTTTAAAGGTTACAGAATAGACCAATTTGCCAGTGATGTCAGCAAGAAGTACTATTAAAGTCATCCGTCCTGTTAAAACAATCCTTCGCAAAATTCAGACCGCAGGCCTTCTCACGTAGCCTACCGCATATGAGGCAACAGCCTAAACTCCTCACAGTGTGATTTCAGAAACACGTGGCCTTGTAGAATGTTAGGTGGGAAAACACATCAGTAAGCCTGAGCACAGGCCCATGAGTGTGCACACATACAATCACACGCGCACACACGGCTACATCTCCTGCATTCTATTTTTGCTTCATTATTTCAGTTTTATGACTTTATAAGAACATGCCTATGGTGTCATGGGTTACGGGATTTCTCACTGGAAATCCTGTTGTACTGTTTAACAAGAACTGCCTTGCTAGAAACTCCTACATAAAAGTGAAAGCTATTGATTCAGCTATATAAACAAAAAACTATTGATTTATCTTTTCCTATTCCAAGAGCAACTTCCCTCTCCTCTAAAAAAGCCAAAGAGAATTTGGTTTGGCAATAAAAATGGAAAGTTAATCTGATATGAAGACAAAAGAGAAGTAACAATAATTGTAATAGGGGCAAAAATCTTTTAGTACCAGAAGAGTTATTTCTTTCAAGAACTGAATAAAAGTGGTAGTTTATTTAATATAACTTTTGTACTATGAATTTTTTTGCCTTTAGGGATCTGATGCACAATAAATAAAAGTTGTTCTGTTGTTTTTATGTTTAGCCTTTTATTTTTACTTTGTGAAGCAGTATTTAAACTGGCAGTAATTTTCTCTGGAAGTTTAGCTCTTTGCTTGAGATGGGTAGATGAATCAACTAACTCCAAGAAAAAAAATCTCTGTGGGAAGCAGTCCCTCTGACCATCTGATCGTGTAAGATTTATATTTACCTTTTCACTCTACATACAAGTGGCTAAGCTCCCCAGTTATGATATTTTGTGGGTGGTAAATAGTGGGCTCTCAGAATTTTTATAATGAGTTGATTATGAACATATACTCAGTCTAAATTCAATTAAAGTGTGAAAACAATACATTTGCTAGCAAACTTCTAAGACTCGCTCTTTAGATAGAAGAAGCTAGAAAGCTTATAATTCTTACCCTATTATTTAAAAAAAAGAACTATATTTATGTCTAGAAGACATTTGCAATTAGAAGAGAATATGTCACTCTTATTTCCAGCAACTTAGCTAAGAATCAAGTTATTCTCTTAATTTGACTTGCTTTTCATTTGAGAAAGGGCAAAATCTATTTCCTGGGCAATTTTGTAAAGCAAAGATATTAATACTTTGGGGTTTAATTGTATCCTGTGTTTAAATACACTGTGGGTGAAACCCCAGACCTCTGCTTAATTGCTGTGAGAAAATAGCCTGATTTCTCTGAGATTAGGCACACGCTTCTGTATACTTTGACCTAAGAGTGCCTCCTTCAGAATTAATCTTCTAAGGTAGAGGGATTTGCTTTTCTATGTGCAGGAGGGCCATTCATGACAAACGGGGCCTAAGAAACTAACTTCACCCTCCAGACCTCGCTTTGGCTGTCAATGTTTTTCTCCAACTATTCATTTCACACATCTCTTGTCCAGTGACTTATTAGCAAATAACCCTAAACTGGGCAGGAGGAACCATTTTAATGATTTTTTTTAATTAGAGGACTTTGAAATTTAAATTGAATACTTCAGAAGTAAAACTCTCAAAAAAGCTTTTATTTTTACTAATGAAACACCAAGTGTTCTACCATTTCTCCATTTAAGTAAATATCGTAGCCCTCGGAAAAGACTAACAATTCATATTTACTTAAAATTTGGTTCCGCAGCTGTATTTTGTTGAATTCATCTAATGTATGAAAGTGCTTTTTCTTTCCCATCAGCCACATCAGAATTGTTTTCGTAAGATGTAACAGAATGTTCTGGTTTTAAAATATTTATATTAATCAAAGTTAAGGCTGTTTATATTTTTTGGCAATAGGGCTTTTCTTTAAAAGTGATGCACTTCCATTTAACTAAACAAAAGTGTTGAAATGGCCTGTCATATAAACTTCAACATAGTACAGTTGGTAATAGAGATTTTGAAGAGAGGAAGAAAGGGGAGCTAGTTTCTGGGCTTCAGGTTAAACATGGATTAATAAAAAGTGCGACATTGGTAATTTCTCAGGTTTTCCTGAGGAAATGTCATTCATTGCCACTTATAAACTCTCGAGTTACCTGGTGGAGAGGTTTGTGTTCAAGTTTCTTGCTCTATTTTCTTGGGGCACTGAGAAGTCAAGCCTGAGAGCTGATTGACAAATGACGGACCACTGAAGCTGGGGGCTTACTAAATCATTCAATTAATTTAAAAGCTCCTTCATATTTTATATACTGCCCAACTTTTGGGGTAATGATGAAAATACCTATAAGTTACTTGCCTGCAGTCTTCTATATTTGTGAGCAGAAATAGCTCAGTGTACAGCAATTTTTTGAGGTCAAGCCTCCGGCTATTGTTATTGCTACAAGCTTTGGTTGGTGAACTCTAAACCTTATGGGCTATCTTGATTCTCAGGAGGGAGTGGAGTCTTTATTAAAGACATTTAAAACAGCAGTCAACCTTCGTTAAATTAATACATAGTTATATATAATTCCTTTGCAGTATGGGACAATCCCAAATATTTTGGAAGTCTGATATGACATGGTTTTAGAAAGACAGGTCCACTGGGGAGGTTGTTGCTGTTGTTTTCATTCAGTAGTTCAAACTGTACTGACTCACTTCTGTAGAAAATAATCCTCAATAGGAAGGATGAGGACATGGGACTTATTCCCTAATATGGAAATTATAAATGCTTTTTCTTTCAAGAGATGATAAGCACCTATCACATAAACAGGAAGTATTCTTACGCATTGCAGACAGAGGGGCTAAAGGTCTCCTGTTCGAACTTTTGGCCCTTCTAGAATCCTTGATCCTTCATTATTTTGTTTAACTTGATGTAAGTCTTGACCAGTAGCTGACTCTGGGAAAACATTTCCTGACATCATTTTCAGAGGTGATGTAGGATTATTGTGCTTGCCTTTTCATTTTAGGTTGAGAATGAAAACTCCAGCAGTGGTTCCTGGCTCAGACTTCATAGATGGTCTCTTAATTACCAGGTCAGGCTAATTCACTCCTTTGGCCTTTAGCATTATAATTTCATTTTCAAACTTTGGTTAAAATAATCAGTGCACGCACACACACGCATACACACACACACACATACACACACTCACAAACACACAAACACATTCAGAGGGGCAAAAAAATATGCTGTAACAGAACAGGAAACAACTGTACTCTTTTTAATTACCTCATTCATAAAATAAAGTGGCGAGGGAAGAGCCAAAAGGTCAGGGTATAATAAATATAAAAATTAAATCTCTAAACTCATTTACTTTTTTTTATTGTACCAGCTAAGGGCAATGAAAGTAAACATGTATTCCATTATGTTACACAATTATGGATTATTATTAATATCTTGTTTCCAATTTTATGCAATTTTGGTATAATCCAAATCTGTGCAGTAGCCTGGGTAGAGAGGGTTTTGCTTGAGGGAATTGGGATTATATAGTCCAACGCACAGAAAGAAGAAAACATATCTATAATCTTTACCCGTTTCCAAACAGAAGGGATAATCAGACCAATTCTTCTATTGTGTGCCTTCCCTCTTCAATGCAGCGTTTCCTTTGAAGTCAGAGGGAGATGGAAGAGTGGAGGCCGAGAATGTGGCTGGAGGAAAAAAAATGAATATTATCAGGTCAAATTCTCATAACCAGTTTTTATGCCACATTAACCATCAGCTTTCCCTTCATGCAGAACCTTTTATTATCATTTTTACCTCCTGGTTTAATCCAGGATCGCTAATACACTTTCTAATAATATACTTGCGATTTTTTCCTTAGTATGTTTATTTGAACTTCCTAAAGCTAGATCCACAGTCCAAACCCTCTGAAATGTAAAAAACAATCATTTTTTAGAAAAACCTGAAAACTTAAAAAGCACCCCTTTCTGCTTATAGGTAGGTCTAGATGAATCAGAAACAACGAATAATTAAACTGGAATTGGAGTGACTACAAGCAGAGAAGTTATGAAGTAGGTGAGGTGTTTGCCTGTAATGTAATTTTTCTCTTTCTCCTTACTCCCTCTCATATTCAAGTACAGAGAAAATGAAAGGTTGCCTTTATGTGACTTAGCTAAACATCAGGCCTGTTACTGCCACTTAAAAGTTTATTTCTTAGCCCATGTTTGTTACAAATCCAGGAAGCGTGGACATGTCTGAATGACTAGGAGGTAAAGTTATATAAATTTATGCAATGATGCACTGCAGGTGTGGACAGTCATTACACATAGATGAATAGAAGGCTGTCCAAAGACTCTTCAGCTTCAAAATCTTAAAAAAAAAAAAAAGCCAGGCATGATGGCGTACACTTGTAATCCCAGTACTTGGGAGGCTGAGACAGGAGGATTGCAAGTTCACAGCCAGCCTCAGCTACTTAGTGAGGCCCTCTGCAACTTAGTGAGACCCTGTTTCAAAATAAAGACTAAAAAATAGGGCTGGGGATGTAGCTCTGAGGTAGAATCCCCAGTACTGCAAAAAAAAAAAAAAAACCTCCAAAAAGGGAAAATGACTGAAGTCAGGTACTAGGAGAGAACTGACCAATTTGCCAGGCTGCTAAACTACCGACAAATAAGTTCTTCATTCAATCAGGATACATTTTCACTAAAGAACTATGTGAAGCAATGTGATATATATTGGAGGTACAAAGATAAATCACATGGCCCTTGAACAATTCAACGTCACCTGGGGGAAAAAGACATGTTGATAAATAATAGCAAAAATATATGACAAGCATCATAACACAGATACGTGCTTACTGATGCCAGAACACTGAGAAAGGTGTTATTAATTCTTTCTAGAGTTTGGAAAGAAGTGCTAAGTTTGTAAATAACAGTTTCACCAAAAAGTTAATAAATAAGTTGTGTCTTAGAGTAGAAGAAGGCACTCAACAAGCAAAAACAAAAAGAGAGGACATTCTAGGCAGAAGAAATACTATGAATCCAAACCAGGGCTTGTCTCATCCAAGGAATAAGCAATCTTCAAGCCCGACGGTAGCACATGGCAAGCAGGCTGCGTGGTGGGAGGAAGCGTCTACCCTAATTCCGCTCCAGATCGCAGCCCAAGAAACAAAGCCCTGTACGTTATGCTAAAGAGCAGAGATGTCATCCAGGAAGCAATGGAAAATCACCAAAATGTTTAGGCAGAGGAGTTTCATGATAAGAATTGTGTTTGAAAAAAATAGCTGGCATCAGTATAGAGGATGGCTCGGAGAGTAACAAGGACAGAATAATCCTCATCAGCTGCAATGAGGTTGCAACTGAAGATGAGAGAGCCTTTGCTAGCGGAGTAAATTAGAGATTTTAGGAGGCAAAATGGAAAAAAAAAAAACCACAATTTGCAACCTCAGTGTATACCACCTTTTATGTGCATACTATCAGGTTTGGGTCAGAGTGATATAGATAAAAAACAAAACAAAACAGAAAACATTTTCCCAGTATAGTTAATAGAAGAAAACTAGAAAAAGGACCAGAAATTGAAATTCTTCTAAAAATGATTTCTCAAGAGAGAAGGAGCAAGCAGAGCAAAATAGACAGAGGGTAGCTTAAGAAGGATGTGGGCAAGGCTGAACCCTGGCTTTACCTTCGCCGGGTGCCTTTGCGGAGTGATGGAACATAAAACAGACGTCCTGCTTAGTCCCTCTTATCCCCAGAGAGGATAATTCCCAGGTGAATCAGCTTCGTTCAGCCAAGGGCAAATCTTTAGGAAGTGTGCAGCAGCTGGGGGATAGGAGGGATGACAGACCGCTGCAGTCCATCCCTGGCCCTGTTCAGACCCATTCACTTCTTACAGGGAGTTTACTCCCTCTAGGCACAGCTGCTTCAGGATGCCGGCTAGTTACAGGTCCTCGGTTAATGCATAGGATAAGAGTGGGTAGAACACACTACAGCTTTCCCCACTGCAGTTTGTCTCAAAGTCAGAGCGTACTCATCACCTACCCCTTCCTCCCATTCTAGGTGTTCCTCCTTACTGGCTAGTACTTCTGCAGGGCTAGGTGGATTGCCTGGAGGGGTAAAGCAAATTCTTACCTGCTGGGAGTCTGAGCACCTGGTTACTGTGTCCTAATACTCATTACAATTAAATAAAGCAGGAGAATATCAAGATATGGCCCAAGTGGTCACCTGAGTGACAAACACATTGCTCCCTGCCTCTGCCATCAGCAGCATCTCTTCCTCCTCATGATAATCAGGCCAGTTACTCTGCCCATACAGTTTTTGTGTCAACTATTCTCCTGGCAGGAGGAGCTGAGAATAATCTCTCAATAGCCATAGTTTGATATTCACTGAGACTCTTGCTATACCTCTGGGATAAGTTTCCCTCCTCTGGAAACTAGGACTTTTCGACTCCCAAAACCTGAAGTTGCAGGGATGGGTCACTGGGAGTGATGGTGAGCAGAGTCTTTCTTATTTCCACCCTTTTGTTCCTAGACTCATGTATTCTACCTATTGGGGATGGAGCACCCTATAATATCCATTAATTTAAAGTGTACACTATACCCTGAAAGTTGGTGCCCATCCTCATTGGTATAATATCTAAATGGGTGCTTTTACTGGGAAATAAGATGGTAGGACTGTGACCCCATGGGCATGTGCCCATTACCATACCTCCTTTTCCATAAAGTGAGGTCCTTGGTCTAACTAACATGGTGTTATCCATATGGTCATGAATCTGATGCTCTGCAGAGTGTCTGGACAGTCCTAGTCCCTACAGACTGTTACTTGGACTAAACTGGAGAATTAACAACACTGGGACAAGACCATGACCACATCCATATGAATGCAAGCTGCTTCTGATCCTCCCTGATGAGTGTGAAAATAACACATTTTCTAGAACAGTAATCTCACACTTTGTACCTGGTTATCTAGCCCTAGTAAATATGTCACATGTAGTATAGCAGCTATTGAAATTACAATTTGGTTAAGTTAGTACTGGTCCACTGTCATCTGCCATGATCCACCTAGTTCATATATGGTCTAGACTGGTTAGTTGCTTGGGGATAGAATGTGGCTCCTCACTGTTGCATCCTTTAAGTCTCTGAGAGTGGCACTAATCCATACAACTTTCCTCAGGATGTCATAACTGGTTTTCATTTACTAAATTGGACAGAAGGAAGAATTTCAAGGACTTTCCACTTGACATTTGATAATACAGTAGCTGTTTAAGAAAACAGGTGGTGCACACCTGTAATCCCAGCCACTCAGGAGGCTGAGGAAAGAGGAGCACAAGTTCGAGGCCAGCCTGGGCAACATGGTGAGACCCTGTCTCAAAATAAAAAATAAAAAGGGCTGGGGGTGTAACTCAGTTGCAAAGCTCCACTGGGTTCAATCCCCAGCACCACCAAAAGGAAAAAAAAAAAAGAAAGAGGAAGACAATAAATGTATTGTTATAAATTGTTATAAGCTGCTAAATTGTGATAACCCGTCACAAAGCAATAGATAACTAATAGAGCCTATCAGTGCATCTCCT
This sequence comes from Glis glis, assembly GCA_004027185.1. Taxonomy (NCBI): domain Eukaryota; kingdom Metazoa; phylum Chordata; class Mammalia; order Rodentia; family Gliridae; genus Glis; species Glis glis. The sequence goes on along the minus strand of PVJS01011522.1, from coordinate 5,111 downwards.
CAGTGCTTTCAAAATATTTAGAAAGAACCAACCAAATCTAAAGTCCTTAAAGTCCTGGAGTCTAACTGCTCCATGCCTCTCAAATCCAAGTACATCACATCAGCTTTCCTATCCCCTTCTAGCTATCTCAACCCAGTTTACCACCATGGGTGAAAATTTTAACCTGGACTCAGCCAACTTTTTTCTGTAAAGGGGCTGATGGTAAATAGTTCAGGCTTTGCAGACCATATGGTCTGTCTCAAATTCTCAATCCTGTCTGAAAATATACAAATGAATGTGTTCCAATAAAACTTTATTGACAAAAATATGTAAATTGGATTTGGCCCATGGGACAGTTTGCTGACCCCTGATCTTAACAATTTGCACTGCTATAAAAGGTCAAGGTGCCAGGCGTGGTGGCGCACACTTGCAATCTCAGTACTTGGGAGGCTGAGACAGGAGGATCAGGGTTCACAGCCAGCCTCAGCTACTTAGTGAGGCCCTCCTCAATTTAGTGAGACCCTGTTCCAAAATTAAGAATAAAAAATAAGACTGGGGGTGTAGCTGGGAGGTAGAATGCCCCTGGGTTCAATCAATCCCCAGTACCACAAAAATAAATAAATAAATAAAAAATAAATAAAAGGCCAAGGACCACCAATACTATTCCTACCACCAGTGATAGGGATCATATTGCCAGCCACCCCTAGAACCCCATCTTCGTTTCCACTTGCTAGAAATAATTGTAGTACAAACCATTGTGGCTTGGGCTTCCCAAAAGCAAACCCTAAGGAAAGGATTCTTATAAAAGTGATTTATTGAGGGAATTACCCCAGGAGAAGAGGAAGGAAGGAAAAAACAACAAGGGAAGAAAGGTAAGCAAGGATGTATGCTTAGCTTCCCATAGGAAGCTCTGGACAACAGAGCTAAATGCACCCTTGCAGTGTGTGTGTGTTTAGTGGGAGGAAGGTAGGGTGCAGGAAAGGAGGGGATTTTATATTCTTTATGTCAGTAAATTATCTGCTGCTCTCTGCCTGGATGGAGGAATGTCCCAAGCAAAGCAGCTTCCGGTCTCAAAAGAAGGGGACAGCTGTGAGTTGTTAGTGGCCAACACTCTTAATAGCGGGGGTCTGGGCACTCTCTATTCCTCCCCTGGGACAACGCTTTTACCCCAGTTAATCTTCCATTAGGAATCTGGAAGCATTTTTTTTTTTTTCATTTCTAAGGGATGACAATGGAATGGTCAAACATACATACACATACATACATACATACATACACACACACACACACACACACACATCAAAGGGATGCAAAATAATTAAAATTATTCCTGTTAGTTGGGTATATACTAATTAATTCTTGTAATTAGCATTTTTCTGAGTCCATTTGTCAAAACTAGAACCCACATCATCAAAGTAGATAGGATCGAATGACAGTTTGGGGAGCAATTTTGGGAAACATGGGCAGTACCAAAATGAAAACAAATCACCGGAAGTTCTCACATCATCTGGTGCTCACTATTAAATAACCCAATAGCAATCACCCTGGAGCCCAGCAGTTTCCGTTTCTATTCCACTCCACCCCTTACTCGCTGCGTGAACTTCTGCAAGCTATCTAAGCTTCTGTGCCTCCTCAGTTTCTCATCTGTAAAATGAGGCTACTACTAGTATCTACCTCATAAGGTCAGAGTGGTGAACTATTACTGGAGTAGTTATTTGCAACAGTCCTTGGTACACAGTGCATATTTAGTAACTGTGAGCTTAATTACTATTGTTGGTGTTATAGTTATTGTGATCACTGACTTATCTGCTGTTGATATCTATGTGTAGCTTCTTCAGTGCATCTATTTAGTTTGCATGATGAGCTCTTGGTCCTGTGCTTTGGAATGTTAGAAAATATAACTAAATAAGTCTGCTCTCAAGCAAAAATCCAAGTCTCCTTCCAAGACCCCAAGGAAAGTTCTGCAAGAAGCCTTATTCTTGAGTCCCTTATGTAGACAGAGTTAGAAGTCTACCTATGCTTGAAAGCAAAAGCCATTAAAAAAAGAGTATCTCTGTTCTCATCTGTGATGATTATACTTTAGTAATAAATCTCCAAATCCTCCAATTTTTTGATAATATAAAATTATGCCTTAATTCTATGAAGTGTGTTGTCATGGCTGACCATAAAGAACCTTCAAAGAGTAAGTAAATAGACACCTTTATGTATTTCCATACATAGATATGCAACTGTGCATATATGAGCACATAAAGAATATTTTTATTATATATTTATGTACACTGTTTCAGGAGATTACCAGTTTCCAATTTTTATATTTATAAATATGCTTATGAATTTCTAACAATGCTCAGAGTCCAAGATTTTGTACATTGGATTTACATGAAATATATCTGATCCCTCTCATCTGTCTGGCTTCTACTCCTCTTCGTCTTTATAAATCACTGCTTAATAAACAAAGAAATAGGAATCGAACAGCCAGGGAGATTTGGAAGAAAGATCACAATTATTTGATGAGTGAAACATCTGGAAAGGGATCATGACCTCATTATCTTTTCAAAAAATAGTTAATGAAACTCTTCTTTTAGTCCACTGAAGGATTGTAAGTGGAAGTGGTTCATCAAACATTAACTAAGAAATGTATGCCAGTGCTTTGGATAAGTCAAGTTGTCATTCAGCTCCATAAATATTTATTCTGCAGATGGTTTTTAAACCTACCAGTTTCCTTTTCATAAGGAAAAGTTAAGTTGGTATATTTATTTTAGATTATATTACAGAACTTTTCAACAGTTGGGATTTTTAAAAACATTTATTCAATTCCTCTTCCTATTTAAAATCAGTGGCTTGAATTGAACAAATCATGTTAGTATGAATTCTCACACATCAGGTGAATGTTAGTCTTACCTGCTACGTTTTTCCTTGGCAACATAAAAATTTATTTTAAAAAATTAGAAATCTAAGCCAGGTATGCCTGGATTAGAAATCTAAGCCAACGTGCCTGTTGTAATCCCAGTACTTGGGAGGCTGAGACAGGAGGATTGCCGGTGAGAAGCCAGCCTTAACGATTTAGTGAGACCCTGTTTCAAAACAAAAGATAAAAAGGGCTGGGTTATAGTTCAGAGGTAGAATGCCTCTCAGTTCAATCCTGACTACCACACACACAAAAAAATTAGAAATCTAACCAGGTATGGTGGCACATGCCTATAATCCCAGTGCTTGGGAGGCTGAGACAGGAGGATCACAGTTTCAAGACCAGCCTCAGCAACTTAGCCAGGCTGTTTCAAAATAAAAAAATAAAATAGGGCTGGTGGTAGGTGGTGTAGCTCAGAGGTATTGGATTCAATCCCCAGTAACACACACACATACACACACACACACACACACACACACACACACACACACTAGAAATATTTGGAAATTCCACTTTTCAGAAAGAAAATATCTAAAATCAATAAGCCGTTGGATAGCAAATAGCCTTTGAAAGACAAATACAGTGAAAGACTAAATTATTTTCAACCCAATGTGATTATGCCTTTCTGGTTTAAAACCTCTTTTATAAGGACTTAAATAAACTACAATAAGTAACAACCGCGTTCAAGTGAACCCACGACATGTTTAATATAAACACACTCATGTGTCTATTCCATTCAGTCACCAGACATCCACTGAGCACCAACCAGACGCCAGGGACTGCGGCAGGGGCAAAGGATGCGAGAATGTAACAGGGCTCCTGCCTTCAGGGGCCTCACAGTCTAGGGCAGGCTGTCACACACCCTGACAAGTGCTGTACTCACAGCCCTGGCTGAGTGTTACGAGAGCAGGGAAAAGAAATGACTGCTCGGATTCAGTTTAAAAAGAAAAAAAAAAAACAATACATTTTAAGAACTAAGGAGCACAAAGAAAGTCAATTGATAGACAAATGAAGATCACAAAAGCCTTTGTGGGAACAAATGTAGAGGACAATTCTTAACTATAACCTCCCAGGATAAATGGGAGCAAAAACACGTAGGAATTGTGAACAATGTGCCTATTTTAACATCTCAGTATTTTTATGGGACCTAAGTTGTGACTTTAGTGACAGACCTCATTCTGTATAATAATATCCTTGCAATGTGCTAAACTTCACTAAAATCATTAACAATTACAAAAGATCATCATTTCAACATGCTAACGCTAAATTCTCACTGTGGCGTACTCAGTACTGGAGTAAATGTGGTCACAATCAATTAATATCTAAGAAAATTACAGTGTGACAAAAACTGAGGTGAAGAGATGAGCACTTCATTCAGTTAATAAAACTCATTTAGCTAGCAAGATATAATTATGTGAGCCCGCAATATGAATGTATTGTTTTGGCATTTGCTTTCATATCTCTTTAGGATATTAAATGAATTAGCAAGCACAGTTCTTTATTCCAGTGTCTTAGAACACTACAGACTGACTTCTAAACAACAGAAAATTATTTCTTGCTGGGCATATAGTAGCACGCATCTATAATCCTAGTACTTGAGACAGGAGGATCACAGGTTTGAGGCCAGTCTCAGCAACCTAATCAGACCCTCAGCAACTTAGTGAGACCTTGTTTCAAAGTAAAAAATAAAGCCAAGCATGGTGGCGCACACTTGTAATCCCAGTACTTGGGAGGCTGAAACAGGAGGATCGCAGGTTCGAGGACAGCCTCAGCAAGTAGTGAGACTCTCATCAACCTAGCGAGACCCTGTTTCAAAATAAAAATTGAAAATAGGGATGGGGGTGTAGCTCAGAGGTAGAATGCCCCTGGGTTCCATCCTAGTGCCACAAAATAAATAAATAAATAAATAAATAAGTAAATAAATAAATAGATAAATAAGTAAATAAATAAAAATAAATAAATAAATAATAGGGCCAGGGGTGTAACTCAGAAGTAGAATGCCCCTGGTTCAATCCTCAGTACCAAAAGAATGAAAGAAGAAAGAAAGAAAGAAAGAGAGAAAGGGAGGGAGGAAGAGAGCAAGAGAAAGAAAGAGAAGGGAAGGAAGGAAGGGAGAAAGAGAGAGAGAGAAAGAAAAGAAGAGGAGAGGAGAGGAGAGGAGAGGAGAGGAGAGAGAAGAGAAGAGAAGAGAAGAGAAGAGAAGAGAAGAGAAGAGAAGAGAAGA